>VURO01048874.1:25239-48598 GCA_015108175.1 Pelvicachromis taeniatus
CTGAACGGCTTCTCCTCAGGTACCCCTGAGCAAGGTACCGTCTCTACACTGCTCCCCGGGCGCCTGATTGATGGCAGCCCACTGCTTCACTGAGTGAATGGGTCAAATGCAGAGAAGGAATTTCCCCCCTGTGGGACAATTAAGGGATTCTTCTCCTTATTATGTGAAGCTTTGGACAGGTTTAATAGCTCTACTGTACTGTAAAAGTACGAACACTACAAAAATATAATGAGAGATTGCAGCTTCCTTTTGTTGAGGACTAATCTTAAAAAAGTGTGTAACTATATCTTTTTTTGTGCAATTTAGTGTTCTTCTCAGCAAAGATGAACCAGACGCAGAGCAACATATGGAAGAATGTTGATGACCTGGTATAGGTTTTCTAGTGGGAACCTATGAAATCTGAGCAAAGACATTATTTCACACGACTGGCAAGTGGAACAAAGCTACAGTAGTCTCAGATGGATGGTGGGATAGCGGGACTCTGCCCTGTGTTCCTGTGGGGGGGGTTTGAGCCCAAACCACAAGCCAGTGAGTCTGGGGACGTTGGCTTACATCCGACCTATCGTGGAATTTCTTTATTCTTCTTCTTCTTCTCAATCATTCAGTCTCTCATGACTTGGTTCACACTGAGTTTCATAAAATGGTTTAGCTGTGGCCCTTTCATGGTTTTAGGAGGTCGTCTATATGGAGTCCATAAGTGATGAAAGACGAGGAGTAAATGTACTTTTGTGGGTACAGCAAACAATGTAGGCATGCAGGAGGAAAAGAAACATAATGGGAAAACTTTAATATGATCTAAAGTGATCAGTTGGTTGGAATGGTGAAAAGAAAAGAGAAATAATAAAAACTGCTTAAGGGTAGTGAGGACTTGATCGTGTGTCTTTATCCCAGCAGTATGCTAATGTTTTGTCTCAAGCTTTGTTTTCAAGGTCAGAAATTTGTCAGTATACTGCGTGTTTGTTACAACTTTTGTTCTCATCAGGTAGCAAATCAGTCTGCTACGTGACTAAAAGCATTTGTAGGCAATAAAAACAATCAGATTAAAGATCTTCATCTGGTTTTGTTTCTTTTCTGTTATGTGGGGATAATTCTCTGTAGCTTCAAACAAGTGACTCGTGCCTGATGACACCTACTCGGAATCTTCAAATCATATCAAATCAATCAATCATAAATCATAACATTAACAGTTTGAGATTTAAATCGTCTCTGGTGATGACGCTAATGGTAACCCCATTGTATCAGAATGTGCATTTAAAAAAAATTAAAAAAATTCTCCCAAGTATTGGCAATTAGGGGATAAAATAAATAAAATAAAAAGCATTTTTTTCAAAGTACTTTTTTCTTGTCTCCAGACAACAGTGTTGGCAGCTGGGATTGTGGTTATCATCAATAGTGACTTACATATCAGAGCGGTTTATATAAAGTACCAAACAAACACAATCACAAAAGTATTTCTGATTAAACTTATCTACAGGTCATTTAAAAAATAAAAAAATGGTAAATGGTCTGCATTTGTATGGCGCTTTTACTTAGTCCCTAAGGACCCCGAAGCGCTTTACATTACAATCAGTCATTCACACACAGGTGATGGCAAGCTACATTGTAGCCACAGTTGCCCTGGGGCGCACTGACAGAGGCGAGGCTGCCAGACACAGGCGCCACCGGGCCCTCTGACCATCACCAGTAGGCAAACATGGGGTTAGTATCTTGCCCAAGGATACTTGGCATGCAGACTGGAGGAGTCGAACCACCAACCTTCCAGTGAGGAGGTGACCCACTCTACCACCTGAGCTACAGGTTGGTAGAGTGTTTAAAAAATGCCCTTTTTAAACAAAGATTATCTTCATAAATCAGTAAACTTACACGTCAGTCTTATTTTCTACTTTGCTGAAAAAACCATCAGCAAAGTAGGAAATTAAAGGAAAAGTTTACATAAATTGTCTTAAGTTAGCGCAAATACTCTTTGGCACTTTTTCTTTAGGTGCCTGTAAATCTACAGGACACATGGACACCAGTACCTCGAAATATGTATATTTCCTCATTTGATGATGATCATGGTAGTGTTGAGAGCATATTCATCAAAAAATTCTAGTAGGTTTTAAACTGGACTGAGATCTGTTGCTTATAAAGGTATATGATTTAGGCATTACCATCCTCGGGAAATAAATATTTCATCATAAAATGAAGGTGAACCATTTTGCACTTCCTCTAAAGCAAAATGTTTAATGTTTTTCTCTCCATCTTCATATATGTAATTTAATGTTACATGATAAGAAGTACAGTGTGTATAAAGTACTGAGTGTTATGGTAAAGTACGACTCAAATGCATACATACTTTAATACTTTAAAACCTAAGTTAACAAGTGTCTTTGACAATATGTACAATTCAGTCTTTTGTTTTTTGACCAAGCATACACCGAGTCTATGGTCTATTAAAGCACACATCAACACATCCCATTAATATTTGATTACAGTTTAGCAATATCTCCTTTAGTTACTGAGGAAATCTACTTTCATTACTGTACACATTAAAAACTGTACATGTCTTTATGGATAAATAATGTTTTAGTATTAAATGGAAGCAGCGAAGAAACACAGGAAGTACAGAAAGTCGTCTAAGTTTGTCGTCAATCGGTTCAACTGAACAAAATGCACAGCAGGTGGCAGCAGCGCACTGTTTATGTGTGATCTGTGAACAGGCTTAACCCTGCTTCCAACGCTTTAACAGTCACTGTATGACAAAATACACTCATTATATACAAGATATAAACAAATAGTTACTGAAATTATAGTTTGACGAAGATTTGACCTCTCATGCACGATAAAGAGCTAAACTCAAACGCCACATCACTAAGTAACACTTAGTGTCCATGTGTTTCCATGACAAATGTTGGGTAACTGAGAATATGAATATGCTGCCATGTTCTTCTTTATCAGTTTGACCAAAGTTCAGAACATTTGATTAGCTGCTGAAATCCAGCTTATTTTGAGCTCTTTTGAGGAGTCTGAGCAGATTCCCAAACCAAGTCCAGTTAAGTTTGAGTCCAAGGTGAGGGTAAAACAAGATCCTTCTAAAAACTGGAACAGAAAGAAAAATCATAAACTGCTCCAAATGCACAAAAAAAAGAAGCCTTTTAAGGATCAATGGGAACTTGATCTACTTGCAGGAACTTGTAGACTAAAAGTAATACAAAGACACGTTTCGTTATGGGCACCTAAGCAATTTCAGAAAAGAAACTTGGATGAAAGGCATCTATGAACACTGTTAGACGAGCAGAAAAATACTTAATGCAACGTCCAATCCTGGCAGAGACCAAACAATTCAAGATCTCGGAAGAAAATTCTGTACGTATCATTTGTCCTCACTGTTTCTCTCCAAAACTGTTCTTCCATCTGACACGAGCTTCCTGTTACACGCTGAGTCTACATTTTCTTTGTCTTCATTGTCTCCTATTTTCATTGATCTCAGTTTCCAGTGGCTCATGCAGTTCTACCGGCAGGCGCATGTATCCACAGACATGTTTGGGTAAACCTTTAGCACCATGTTCCTGCTCGGATCCAGGTAAAGGACGCTGAGGGGGCTCATCTTGTCTGGAACACAACATGGCTCAGGCACACCAGGAACAATTCCCACAGCTCGGACGATGCTCTGGATAGTGGCATGGTTGGAAGGACGTGCCACCTGAGGAAGTAAGGAGTTGTAAAAGGCTGATTATTACGACAGAAACAAGAGAACTTTCCTAACCCTTAAAATAAAGTCAAAGTCTACCATGTTTAGATGTTAGGTTTTTATAATAGTTTTTCTACTTGTGAATTTGGTCAAATAAAGAAGTATTCTACTGACTGAAAAAAATGGGCTGATGGTTGGAGTGACAATAAAAAGGTTTTCATGTCTTACTTTAGGTATGGGGAATCCACAGGTCCCAGCGCAGTAGTAGGCATCAAACGCCTTTGGCGCCAACACCCACTCGCTCCAGCCGATGTCTGCAAAGTCTACTCTGAGGTAGCGCCTGGAGCAAACCCTGGGCTCACTCCACTGTCTCCTCCTGGCCTTCTTCATCGTCCTCTCATCAAAGCTAAGCACTTGAGGCTTGCTCAGGCTCTCGCTGCTTACCAGGCCCTGCTTTCTTTCCGTTTTGACCACGGCTTTTGCTTTCGCTGGGAAATATGTGCTCTGCCACAGTTCGTGGTTCTTCAGGTTATTGAAGTGCGCTTCCGGGATGTCATTGGTTTGGATCTGTAGATGAAGCTCCCTCCGAATCCTTGACGCTGAGGTTGAGACGGACGAGTCATCCCCTGCTGGAAAAGACCCGTACCTCTGAAGTGACATGGCCACGCTGTTTGGTTCATCTATAGCTCGATCGTCGGCATACACCAGGATATACGGCTGGTTGGCTGGTGAGAGGTGTACTTGGCCGTGAGGGCTCCTCTGCTGTACCCGAGCCCCCTCAAATCCCATATCAAACTCCGCCATGACCACAATGTCTTTGACATCTCTGGCATGTTTCAGCACTGCAGTTACGTCCCGCGTTTGCCAAGAGCTTTTCTTGAAAGGTGACAGAGTTACGTTTCCCAGAGGCGTCAGAAAAGCTGAGTTTAGGGACGACCCATAGAAGAGGAGCTGTGAATGAGCAGGATCGGGATGCTGGAGGCCTCCAGATGGGTGGCGAGGCGTTCGGAAACGCCATGCTGGTCTCTGGTGGTGGCGGGGCCTCTTGTAGAGGAAGTGAAAAGAGGCGGAGAGGATGAGCTCGGAGTTTTGGATTGAGGACAGGTTGAACTGGAACACATCTCTGCCTTGTGAGACTCCTGGGGAATTTGAAAAGGAATCAGGAGACAAATGAAAAGCTTGGCAAGAAAAAGTTCCTCAGGATTACAAAATGTCTGAGAGAAAAACATTTTCATCCCGCGCGCAGTGCTTTTTATGATCCGAATACAGGAAATACACACATAAACAGTGATGTGATGAGCTCAGCTATACAGATATTTTGCTGAACAGATGCTGGAGCCCTTAGGGAGCACCTCGCTCTGAAATGAACAATAAAGACGAGTGAAGTGATCGCATTGCTGCTTTGACCCTTTCCCCTTCCCTTCTTTTCAACTCTTTTATCATTTCACGCTGGCACGTTTGCCTGATCTCAGTAACAATGTCAATATATCATTCACAAAATGTTGCTCAACACATCTGACGGACATAAGCAGCAGCAGCAACAGCATGGAAAATATTAAGCACGGCACGGTTAAGTGCCTGCCTCGTGCACGACCAAAAAAACCTCACCCTCGATAGCTATACTATTGAAGTTCAAATCTTGTCTCCTGCACTTCCACCGCAGCCTGAAAGACAAACACTGGGCCGGTCCAACAGATCTATCATTGGCATATGGAAATGCTTATAGCAGAAAGAGCTCCTCTGAGGCTTTATGCAGTGCAGCCGGTGTCTGGGTGTGATAATGGGCTCTTGTCTGACACCTAGGCAGTTACAGCTACCGGGGAAACAACAGGGTTTGAGACTTAAAGTTTCCTCAATTCAGTAAATCACAGCACAGACGGAGGTGAAGACGTTTGGCACAAAGGGAACCAAGGGCTGCTGGGCGATTGACAAAACACCTGTGCTGAGGATGCTTAGGATAAAGAAATAAATTAAAATGTGAAAGTTTAAAAGTTAATTCAGATGTTTTAGTCTCTTGTCTTATCTACTGAAGTTTAATTTGGACATTTTTTTCTCCTGTATTTTTCCCCCAAAGTTTATATCTGGTAAAACAAAGACCAAATGAAATGAACCCTACAGTGAGAGATGTGCACTTTTTAAGGGCACGTTACAGGTAAATATATACATGTTGGTATCCAGAGCTACATATTATTATTGTTTTTGCTTCTGTAACCCCCGCCCCCCCCCTTTTTTTTGCAGTGCGACCTATTGCATTAATGCACTGACTTAGTATACGATTACAGTAATTATGATATCAGCAGAAACGAAGCTGCTTCAAAGTATATGTGCTAAAACATTTGAACATATTTACCAAATAATTAATGCCATCAAATAAAAATGTATAACTGAATAGTTACTTTGTAGTTTTATCAGAACAAGGATGAAAATCTTGTTAAACTAAACCACGCGCGTCTCTGCTCTGTCCTGTTTATCCGTGAACTAAAAAAAAAAAGCGTGTTGTCACTCACTCGGGACAGCTTTAAAACTTCTCACGGTGTTTCCTTCCTTCTGGCTCTGCGGCTCTTTAGTGTACTTCTCGTACACTTTGAACATGTTGATGGTGACCATGTCTCTGTTCGCGCTGTCTTGCGCAAAGACGCGCTGCTCTGCAGCCGGAGAGACTTCGGCACCTTGACGCACGGCTCTTTCCAGACCTTCGGATTTAAAGTGACTCCAGCTGGACTTCAGGACCGCCAGTAAACACAGGGTGTAAAAAATCCGGTTCTCCATCGTAGCTGATGTGGAAGCAGATTCTATTAAAATAATGTTCAGTCAATAAAATTATTATTATTATTTTTTAATTAATTCATGGATTTATATATATCTGTATATTTAAATGTCGCTTTCAAGTCCTGCCAGTTTGCTGCCCACCCAGACTTCAAGTCGATGCCCAGGTTATCCGTGTCAGATCCGGACTCCACGGTTCATGGTCTACAGCTGTTTCTACAATGGGAGGAGATCCGCGCAGACGCTGCTGCTGCTGGATGACAGATGGTGACGCCTCGGAGCGCGCAGCCAACGAGAACCATGCAGCCCATTATGTGAAGCGCTCATGAGCACTGACAGGCTTCAAAATCCCAAACTCCTTAAATCAGTGACCTTTGACAGAAAATGCATCAACACTAAGGACTACATGCTGAACATCATTCTGCTTCATCACGTAGAGTTTTATGAGGGTGTTTTTTATATTTAAAAATATTTATAATGGAATGGAATAATAATTTAATTTTGTCAAGCTTACAGCACAGGAAGACTACTTTAAAAATCCAACTAAAACTCATCCATCCATCAATTTTCTTCACCACTTATGCAATTCAGGATCCTATCCCATCTGTGACAGGGCAAAAGGTGATGCACACCCTGGACGGATTGCCAGTTTTTTGGTGTCACCATTGGGACTGGTTAAATCTTTTAAATGTAAAAAACAAAACAAAACCATATACATATTGTTACCGTGACATCAGACAGTTTCCTCACTGCTTTAACTTGGAAATAAAACAACAGACATCACAAGCCTTAATCTGACTGACAAACCCAAGAAAGCAAAATACCCCCATCAAACAATAGTTTACAAAAATGCTCATTGTGCTGTATTAAGTGGGACTTAAACTAGTGATCAAAACTATAAACTCATCAGGAAAATGTTTACTGTGGTCATAAATAAACTGAGAAGCAGGGATGTTTTGTCAGAGATTTAAATAAACCTGGACTTTTTTATGCAATTATTGGAGGTCTGGTGGTCATTAGCGAGAATGCAGCTTTCAGGCACTTCCTTCAGCAGTATTGTGCAGACTGTGTCCATGTTTTCAGCTGCACTCTACAGTCACGCCAAGAGAGCCACACTCAGTGATCCTGGCTTACAAGTCGTCCCATCATATTCATACATTGTCCATGTTATTCTTTTAACATTGCCCATTATTACAATTCAATAATGAGCATGTAATTAACTTATGTACTGTAACTATCTACAAGCCATTACTTATTTTGCTAACAGTTTATAGTCAAACAAAGGAGAGGCAATAAAACAACACCTTCTTTGTTTCTCCTTCCCTTTGAAGTTCGCCTAAAGGGATTTCTTGGACAACTCCACCATCGCAGCACAGAAAAAGTAAAAAGTCTTAAAAAGGGTCAAAACCCCAACACCTCTTGTGACTTTTGCTTGCTTTAAACAACAACTGCTTGAGGCAGATGATCACCCGTCAAGACTGTGGATCGGATGCAGATTTCTTTCTGTTGAAAGGGAGAAAGTGCCAAGTGCTTTCACAAAGAGAGACCTTGGGGTTTTCCTCTATAATACTGTAAGGACTTGACCTTACGTAAAGTGCCCTCAGAAGATATGTGTTGGGACTATTGTAATAAAACCGTTTTAAAACAACACTTGCATTGTTCAACCATGAAAAACACATATTTGAAACAACAACCTTGTAACACAGAATAAGATACTAACACGTTCTTAGTGTTTGTATGTTCACTTCAGCTACAGTCAGTTAGTCCTGGTTGATCCGAAAAATGGTCTTTTTACAACACTGGAAGCCGAATATATTACTGAAGCTAGATGTGCCAGGCTTAGAAAAGCTGAACCATGATGAGTTTCAGACAGGAACTTCATTGACTGATGGGGAGTCTCAAGGTGAAACACGTGTCACTTTGTTGCCTGACAGTTTCTTTTAGACAGCGAGTAGAAGAAAAAAGAGAGAGCGACTTCTGCTTTCTGTGTTTCTCCTGTAGCACAATGGTTTCCCTGTAAGAGATGTGCTCTCACCACCACGGGTCAGACATCCATTAAAATACCTCCTGCTGGTCCTTGAGAGGGATCACAAGGCACTCTTTGACACCACTGTGTCCTACATCCGAGATAAAGGACTGGGCTGGGACTGGGATCCCCTTCAGTAAAACAGTGGCGTGTTAAAAGGTCGTGTCGCTTCAAGGAAAGAGCCAGATAGCATCAGCCTCCACCCAGGGAGTAATCATAAGATGTTATCTCTCAGCGTGGGGTAATCTAATTGGTTATAATAGGGTTAGAAAAAGTAACATAGCTCCTGTGAGTCTTTTTTTCATGGTTTTCTGGTTTTTGTGCCCGGTTTCAAAGTAAGCCTATGTGACTGTGAAAATGATGGGCACAGTTGTGTTTGTCCTCATCAGAAAAAGAGGTGAAAGCATTAATCATTTGACCAAACACTTATCAAAACCTTTAAAAGTGAAGAAAAAAGTAGCCTTGTAAAGTAGCCGGAGAACTATCTGCCCCCTCTGGGATTTGTAGCCCTGGAATTATCTGGAAGTTGTTATAGTGCCACAAAGCTGATGAAGAAGCTGATCAGTTAAGATGAATGGGGGCACAAAGGGCACGCCACTGATATTTGAGAACACCGTTCACATTTAATCTGTTAGAAAGAAACAGCTGACCTGTGGTTTCTTTGAAAAATGACTACAGTCGTTTCCTACTTTTTGCCTCCTAGTTTTGGCTGTTTTCCATGAGGCTGTTTTTGGGTGGCCCAAACCTTATGTGTTTTCTCACCATGAGGTTGCCTGTTGGACTTCTTACAGGGACATCTAAAGGTATGCCTGAGGTTGGCTTTTTAGGGGATGTGATTGGTGGGAATACATCTCTTTTTGCTACACATTGTCAGATGATCCTTGCAGCTTCTTTTAACTTCAATTACCAAATAATATAAAATAAAACCCATTTCCAAAAATGGAAAATGTTGGTTGTTTTTTGTTTTTTAAGTTAATGGAACTTCATAATAACACTTCATTCAACAGTGAAACCTTTTCCTGTGCCGATAACAACATATCTAGAAAGTTCTTGCTTTATGATGGTGTTTATTTATTTCATGTGTCATGATCATTGGCTCAGGGATCTGGTCGACAGTCGTTCATCATCCAGTATTTTTTTCACAAACTCCAACAATTTCATCATTTTTAGTTCACCTGGCCATGAGCTTTTACCATGGACAGGCACCGTCATCCATCTGCCCAAAATTCACTGCTCCTGTCACTAATCACTACCCCTCCTTCAGTGCTGGTCAGATTTCAATGATACTTGCACACACTGATAACCTAACAAGTTTTCATTCAAACTTTGCTCAGCGTCATTGTCAAATTAATTATTTTTGGCATAATAATGTCTTAAACTCTGTTCAGGCTGCCCAAAAACCAGGGCTGTGATGTGATTGACATAAGATTGTCAATGTTGATATATTTTCCATACACAAAATGATAAAAACGAAACTTCATAAAATACCAAATAATATGATAACTTGGGAAAACGCTTGCCAGGTACTACTTGTATGCAACACGCCTACAGCCTACAGAACATTTAGTGATTATCTGGCACACAATAGGGAAGCACTAGGGAAAATTCTACTACCAGTTGCAAGTGGTTTCTGGAGGTTTCTGTAAAACCTCAACCAATAAAGGCCTGATCACAGACCTAGAGATCAGCAATTGACCCTTGGGTAACCGGTTGCTTGGAAAAAAGTTCAGCAGCTGGTTGTCAAGCGGTTGTTGTTGGTGGCTGCCAGGTTGCAAAGAGGTGTACAATGCTGCACCAGGAAACCTCCTTACAATAGAGCAGGTTGTTTTCCAATCAGAAGGTCAATGGATTTATTCACTGGCCTGATCAGTATCATTCCATTGGGATAGATTCACAACTTGATAAAACATCTATAGGGAAAAAGGCACTTGGGTGTGTTTGGGTGAATTTAGCATGTAGCAAAACTGGCTTGCGTGCTCAGAGTAGAAAGATGTACCAGTGCATTCAGTTTATGTAGGAAAACTCTTGTTTACCTTCAAAGTAAATAAATGTGCCTCACTGCTGGAACCAACACATTTTAAAAGGCAAAACTTTTACTTTGAAGCAAACGTTCTCTGTTTCCTGTTTGCGTTGTACCTTTTCAAGTTTCACTGCAGCTTGGAGAGTAAGTGGCAAGTGTTGGCAGACTAGTTTGCATCTTCCATGCAAAATACGAGTGACTTTAGTAATTTATTAGTTACCAAAGTAAACACTAGAAACATTGTCTTTGTGACCAATAGTGAAAGCCATATGATATATTTTCATGCCTTTTATGGCCATGGTTACTACTGGCAACATAGCCTGTGAATGACCAAAAAAAACCTTCTTTCTTTCTGTACTTCACAGATTACCACGCATAACCTGTGTGAAGTCATGTATTATAAGCTGGATGAGCTACTACATCACATAATGGTTCTTTCAGGTAAAATAAAACGAAGAGAGAAAAGTCAGTAAGTTGAGTTTAATACTCACCCGCGTAATTACAGAATCTTTCTCTATCTGCTGTCTTTCAGGTCATGATTTGTGCCGTCTTACACTGAATACAAGGTGCTCATTGTGCTCCTCTTTTTATTTCTTGGTGAACACAGGCAGAAAGTGAGTCATTTCTTCTGAGGAGCATTTACGGTTGATGTTTTGACAGTTTTTGACTGTGAAACTTTAAGCTCTATATTGATGCCTCTGCACTGAGCCAGAACTTCTTCAGCACGGTCATTAGCCACATATTTAAAGGTAATTTAAACCCCCACCAGTATTTGATACACCTGCAGCAAAGTTTGTCAGAGCCCTCACTCAACACCTAACTGCCATAGGAGAATTGAGAAAATGTTAGAGAAGACATAGCTCTTCATTTATTTGTGTTTCAAACTGTTCTGTCCAATGAGCATAAATTCACAGTGATTAAAAAGTCGCCTGGTTTTTTTGGATTTGCTGCCAGACATCAAAGGCCCACTGTCCCACACACGTCATCCTTGTTAGCAGTGAGGCTGCTAATAATTAGGTGTTGAAGCAGAAATATTAAATGGCTTGACACTCTATATTCCACAAGGAGTTATATGTATTTCCTATATGAATAAAGCAGTGGAATAAATGTTGAAAATGTAATTTCCATTCTTTGTAGTTGTGGTTTTAGCTAAACAGAGGAATAGTTTGAGTTTTTTTTTTTTTTTAGGAAAACGGCTAATTGACTTTCTCACCAACAGTTATATTAAAACACTGATCCTAGTTGAACATTGATAGAGTGATGCCTAGAAAATTCTTGTGTTTTTAATGAACATGAATGCAAACCTTTGTGCAGCAAAAGTGCATGAAAGGGAACGCTATTAAGATGCATGATGAAGCTGACTTTAAAGTTTTCATTCATTTGATTTGAAACAAGTAAATGTAACCCTCTTGTAGTCATCGTCATCCTCTTTTCTCATCCTTCTACTTCACCAATCATGAAGGACTCGTGGTTGAGGCCTGTTATGCTAAAGGCTGAGGCAGTGGTAGAGGCATCCATCCATTCATCTTTTTCATCTTAGCCGATTCATAGTTATAGGGGTTTTAAAGCCTATCGCAGGGTGAGCGGTAGGGTTCACTCAATCAAGTTTTGAAGTGTTAAACTGCAAAATGTTGAACATTTCTGTGCTCAATATGAAACCTAGAGCCTAGCCTGGCCTAGCTAAGCATAAAGGTTATGTGTGAGGAGACAGCGGACCTTTTCAAATCTGACAAACTGTGTCTGTCAGCCTTTATGAAGTTCAATAAGTATGACGTTGTATTTCATTTAATTCATTTGTGTAACAACTGAGATGAAGAAATTTCCAACTTCTTTAGTTAACGGAACCCAAGAGTATGAATGCATAAGCATCCACTCAGCATGTCTGACAAAAATCCAGTTCTGGTGGTTTAAGCTAAACTTTTATACACCATGCTATAGCATATTCATGTTCTTTTTAAAATTTTATTTTATTTTTACAAGCACAGGGGTTATTTTTTTTTTCAGTTTTGACCATTTACCTTCTTAATCCATAAATGAGGATCGCATTGACTTAGCAGACTGACACGTACCATTCTACATATACAGTGTAGTATGAATATAATCATGTTCAAAAGTTTGCATTTCATGCAGGCCTTAAATAGCCGCAGTAGGATACGCTAACCAGCTTTAGCTTGCAGACAAAAGAGCGGCAGCACTCTGTAAGACCTTGAATAATCGTCACATAACATTTTGCATGTACCTGTGCATTGGAAGTTTTATTGTAAATAATAATTGTACAGTAATATAACTACCAGATGAATAAGCAAGCCAAAATTCACGTCCTCTATTGCACACTGCGACTCATTTAACATTTTTCATTTGTATGACATCATCGATGAGTCACCTCTCCACCACCTCCTCCTCTTTCTTCTGTGCAGGGTGAAATTGAAGTGTAGCTCCCACAAATATGCTCTCATTCACAGAATATTTGCCTGGGGTGCTCATCAGGACACGGGGAGGAGGACAGACGAGCCCACCATGTTTCTTTTGGCGTGAGACCCCATCCTTCATCCTCCCCCTTTTCCTCCCTTTGACTTGTTTTCATACTGCTGGCTGGCGCTGAATGACCATTCATGCTCACCGATGCTGGATGTGGATGTTTGTGTTTGAGTGTGTGAGCGTCTGAGGGGCATGGCATCCCTTCATCTCATGTATGCCAAGCCACACACAAACACACACATTCACACGCACAAACACCATAACCCAATCCAGTCTGGGCTCTGTGTCATACCTCCCTCATAGCCAGGCAGAGTCATGCCACTTCAGCTCACATCAGCATCACTCAGACAAGAATGACAGGTCCACACACACACGCACAGAAACCCCTTGCTCTCTGGGAGATATCCGGTTGTCTCATGCATAGTGGTGCAAGTAGGTGCAGCAGTGCCAGCTGGAGGAGGAATGTCAGCTGGAGTCAGAGGGGAAATTTGACCATGACAAATTTATGACTGCAGATCTCTGTAATTTGCCAGATTTTATGATAAAAAAAAATAACTGCGGACATATGAAGGGGATTAGATGGCATTTATGTATCCCTGCACCACTTTGAATCTTGACAGAAAAGTTATCTTCCGCAAAGCATCCAAAACATTCAGTTTAACTGTGTTTGTTTGATTGCTGTATTTTACAGTGTAGTCAGAGAGAACACAAAGGAAATCTTAGAGGCGCAGTCGGAGGGGAAACAAATGGGATGAGACAAGGTTACACGACCTGCACAAGTTCAAAGGTTTTCAATTTAACCAAATGATCTCCTTTTTGAATGTCAAGAGAAAAAGCAAACATCAAGAGATGACATTTATGGTATGTTCTGTACTCAGGGATAAGCTATAAGGTGAATACTACTCTGAAGGACAGGGCACCGTTTTCCTGTTTAAGGTCTAATGATCAAAAGGCAATACGCTGAAAATGAGAAATTAAATTATGTTCCGTTTTATTTGTGTAGCACCAAATCACAACAGCAGTTACCTCAAGTCACTTTATATTGTACTGTAAAGACCCTGAAATAATACAGAGGAAACCCCATTAATCAGACAACCCCCTATGAGAAAGCACTTGGTGACATTAGGAAAGAAAAACTCCCTTTTAACAGGAAGAAACCTTCAGCAGAACCAGGCTCGAGGAGGGGCAGCCATCTGCGGTGAGAGTGAGGGGAGGAGGCCAGGACAGAAGACACACTGTGGAAGAGAACAAAGAGTTAAGTATAGCTCCAAAACTCCAAAACTGATTTTTAGCTTGGCTTAGCTTGATAAGCCTTATAGTTACGCTAAACCATTCCCTAATGGACCTCCCATGATGCACTGAGCACGTATTCTCCACTCATCTCTGTTCATCCCCAAAGCATTTACATACTACTGACTACTGCATGTTGTTTATGTTTGTCTTCTCTCTCCAGTGCAAGCGGACCAGTTTTGCCAGTTTAAACCACTCCTGCTGGTATATTTATAAAACAGCTCTATTTAGCTTACCAGTTTCTACAGATAAGCTATAAAATAGTTCTTAGCACTAATTTAGGCCATTTTTCACTCAAACCTCACCCACCTTGAAGGAAAATTATGGCTTTCTACAATGTGGACTGTCATTATACAAGTAATCTGGCAATTTTGCCAGATGAGCTAACACTTACAGTATATTACACAAGTTATATTACATAATATGCAACTGTTTTGGCAGCTTTTTAGTAGCAATATGATAAAATAATATATAAAGTAAAGAGTAGTTTTTTTTCAACATTTACCAAAATACCAAACTGCTTATTCACAGATAACCAGTGGCTTCGTGAGCAGTTGAATGTTAAGCAGTCACACAAACTCTCCTGTCAGAAAAGACTAAAAGTTGTGCTTGAATTCCCAGAAAGTCCTCCCATTGCAGGTTCTCTGAACTGTGGTTGCTTCTTGTTCGGGCTGCGCCCTACGATCAATGTCAGCTTAACCCTATGCCACGGGTCTGTCAGAACCACACATGCAAACTGGCTCATTTATCATCCCACTGGAGACAATGGGCCTGGTGACTAACCAAAGTAATGAGCAGCTCTCGGCAGCGCAAGGGCTTCCCTCTTGAGATCCAACTAGCATGTGCAGAATCCAAAACCACAAGAACCCCAACACACCCCACGCAGCACCACCGCCATGCGGCTCCACGCAGACAAGGCCAGCAATCAGCGTGATGGATTTAAGCTCTGACACGCTTTTCCTCAAGCGACCCAATTAGAAAAAAAAAACTTTTGTGGGTTGTTTTTCTCCTTTTTAACAAAGCTCAAAGTTCTCATTGTGTCTTCTTGTCTGATCCAGTGGTAAATGTACTGTGCTGGAGGAAGATGGATTGACTTTAAAGAGGAAATTAAGTTTCATTATGGTTAAGAATAAGGAGTTGGGGAAATCCCTTTGCACAAAAGGAAAGTGAGAAAGCAGATCTTAAGCTAGGTGCTGAGCTCTAAACCAAAGAAAGACAGGCACAAAAAGGCTTGAAAACTTGCAGACAGACCAACATGCAGTTTTGAAAAATGAGTCCAATGTGCTGTCCAACAGCAGATTCCTAGTGAGGAGTCTGTGGGATTCACTCACTCTCACTAAGAAGACATGTCATAAGGAGTCCCAGACCTTACAAACTTTATCTAAATCTAATCTCAATCTGTGACTGTGTGACAGATGAGACTCAATGTCTCCCCCGAGAAGAGCGTTCATTAGTAAATGATGTTCACTCTCCTTGAGTGTTGTCAGGACTGCAATTTTCTTGAAGGGAGTTGTTTTGGCAATTCCTCCACAGAGGCCCCTGTCTGAGAACAATCATCCAAGATGTGTTTGTCAGTTATTTGAAAAATTCACAACCATCTCAAATTGCACCTATTATTCACATCTTAGACTTCTGCACTAGCTGTATATAAAAACAAAACAAAACAGCCATGATTGCATCTCTCTCTCTCTCTCTCTCTCTCTCTCTCTCTCTGTCTGTCAGTAGGGATGTTGGGTACCACCCAACATTTTGGCTGATTTCAAACTAGCTTCACCTTCACATTAAACTGCTCTTTTGTCAGTAATAAAGCATGTAGATGTTATTTTGTATATAACTGTCTTATCACAAAATTTGGTTTGTGATGTTTGTTTGTTCCTATAAAGAAAGATTTGCCTCATTTGCATAGGCAGAGAGGGAAAAAATACACAAAGAGGCATAAAGATTTAAATAAAAGTTGGAATAAAATATGCACACAGGTGAATAAATCATGCTTTTGGAGTATTTTAAATTTTGTTTTAATTAATAATTAACCCAAAAATGCTTTAAGTTTAAATTTAGACTATTTAGTGTTTCCCAAATGGTGTTACAACCAACCATAAGCATACTTATTTACTGAATGGGGTATGTACAATTTCTAATGTTAAGTTAAAATCTGAAAAACACCTATAATGAGTTCAATAATAAAAGCGTAAGTCAGATAACGTTTACTTTCTATTAAATATTCCTTTTTTTAATTCAGTAATTAAGTGATGTAAATTCTAACCAGCCAGTTTAAATTCTTTAAAGATTTATGGTTGAAACATAAAACATGACACAAATGAAAATCTGAACAAAGAAGTTAAAAAACAAAAATATCAAACACAATTTAGTTTTTTGCATTCATGTGATCATGTTGATTGAATGGATTTTAAAGACAAGCCAACATTGTTTGACGTGCAAAATCCAAACTACATGTGTATCAATTTGCTGTTAAAACAATTACATTAAATTAAGTCCATGCAGCTGTAGCTGTTTATTTGACATCACATTAATGGTAAGACTCGGTCTCACGTTACTGTGGCAGTAGAAACTCAAGTTGCAAGTTGTTTTGTCTACCCTAGTTAGGGACCGGTATTCATTTGAGATATTTGGCTGTACTTTATATGTTTCCCATCTGAATGCACTGGAAGTAGGGACAACCACATAAATTTCCTTTGTGATGCACTGTGATTATTTTGGATTCACCCCGTGCTGTTAAACTGCTAAACTGGCTCTGGATGTTAAATGAGTGAGCGTTTAGAGGCAGTGTGCTCTTTGCTTTGCAGTAAGATGATGAACAACCCAGGATATTGGAAGTGTGCTATTGCTGCTTGTTCAGCAATCATCAGTTAAGAGGTCTTTACACAGCATCCCAGAGGAAGAAAATATAGGAATTAGTTAATGGCTGAAATTTATCTTTGGAGACAGTGTTCCTCTGGTGACCAGTGTTTAAGGCCACAGTCGAAAACAAAAACTTTTACTTTGTTCAGATACTTAGACATAATCATACCATAATGAAACATCCTACTTAGGTCTTTAATGTGTAACACTATACTCAAGTTTAGAGACTCTGGTGGAGGAGCAAATGGAAAGCAAGTGGCAACAACTTGTCGCTAGGGGAAAATAAGTATTCCCTGACAGATCACGAGCGGTTGCTGGCAGCTGCTGTGCAATTGATTGCTACGTCCCAATCGAGACCAGTCTGTGACCTCCTTGTAAGCACCAGCTGTTAAGGACAAATGTGTAATGTGTTGCTGTCAGAGAGTTGGAAGAGTGCAAAGAGATATATGGTCCTAAACCAAAAAAAACCCATGCAATTGCATTGGTTGCTGGCCGATTGCTGTTTGTAGTTTGCATGGAAGATGCCAACTTGTCTGCAAGCACTCGCCAACTACTCACTAAGTGGTATTAAAACAGTTCAAAGTACAGTGAAGATTGGGCAATTGGCCTTCAGTATAAAGTGTATAAGGGTATAAAGAGTATAGTGCCTTTTGGAATATGTTGTTTTTGTACTTTAAAGGTGAACGTTTTCAGTTTCTGGTTTGTGCCACACTTTTCCAAGATTCACTAATTAGTTAGAGTTTTCGAAAACCAGTTGGCATCTTCTGTGCAAACTCTGGGCAATCTGCTAGCAAACAGGCACTCTCTTTGCAACCAATATCACCTATCACCAATAGTCACTTGCCAGCTGTTTGGAAAATTTACATTTTTCAGAAGTGACTGAAGGTTGTTGGGCGAGGCCCAAATCTTACTTGCCCATCAGTTGCTTCTTGTGTTAGATATTTGACAAAAGGCCATAGCACCATTCAGCAGGCACTGTTCCATTTCTACAACCAATGTGCCAAAGATCTACCTGTATACTGCCACCTTTTCCTGTTTCTCTTGGGGAACGTTGAAATCTTCTCAAGCTAACTTTTGGTAGTTGTAGGACACACAAACAAACCTCACATATGTTGCGCCTCAAGACACGTCTTAATCAAACGCCTGAATTACCTCAACTGGCTTGTTGTAGAGTACCAGTGACTCTAGAGTGTCCCTCCTGAATAACCACGCTCCTAACCCTATCACAAAACCTGAGTCCAAACACCGTTTGGTGGAAGACAGTTTCCACCACTTGTCTCCATGATGTGACGACCCGCAGGTCGTTACCACAAATGACAGATTATCATCTATTAT
This sequence comes from Pelvicachromis taeniatus, assembly GCA_015108175.1. Classification (NCBI taxonomy): domain Eukaryota; kingdom Metazoa; phylum Chordata; class Actinopteri; order Cichliformes; family Cichlidae; genus Pelvicachromis; species Pelvicachromis taeniatus. The sequence continues at coordinate 43,684 of VURO01048874.1, forward strand.
GTACTATTTAGTTCCACTACTTTCTTATTTTGGGGACAGCAAGTCATGCACGCACACACATGTACTGTGTTCAGCCACTTAAGAAGTAAATGGAGGTTTTGTTTAGTTTTTCCTGTTTGATCAATAGCTAGGGTAAGGCTGCTGTTTAGTACAGCGTTCTCACTCATATGGTGCCGCAGTTAGAGAACTGACTAACATGTTTGAGGTCAGTTGTCATGTTCTAACAAAAGTGTGCATTAGTTTTATCCACAGGGCCAGAAACAACAGCCTGCATTAACTTTACACTGGTGCAGTGACATTTTGATCGTGGGCGATCGGACTGAAGCAGCAGCAGTTTTTAACAGACAAATGTAAAGTTATCAGGCTAAAACAGTTCATTCGCTTTGTTGTGTTTGCTTTGGCTCGGTATTGTGAAATTGTGCTGTCTTTACCCAAAGACCCCGCGATGTTTATGCAACTGATGAGCTGAGAAAGAGGGAATGCTGCACTCTATCCACGCTTCTATACATCACTTCGAGGGCTACCCTACCGAAAGGGGCCATTTTCCCATCATCTCTCAGTCAGTGAGGCAGTTATTCTCCACATTAATGGACCAAACGGACCTGACGACTGGCACCAAGCGCTCTCAATCTTCCTCTCTCCCCCTCTCACTTTCTTACTCTATCTTTGTATACTTTTTTTTTTTTCTCTCCCAGTCTGCTTATGGCTCTCTGCCCCCCTCTCGCATTTTCTCTTTGTCCTGTTTTCAGCATTTTGGGCCTGCTGTCCATAAATCACTTGTCATATCACTGTGACATACTCCGGCCCCACTGAGGGAGCCTGTGGTGTGATTTAGCCTCAAGTTGATTTTCGTGCCGAGTGATACTTTGTATGTCAGTGCCTCTGTCAGTCGCACACAATTCGGACGCAGCGAGTTTTCCAGCCAGCACTCAACTTTTTATTCTCTTTTCATGCGAGAGAATGGAATTAAGTCGGTGCATTACAGACTTCAGTTTTTCTGGCCAGGCATATTGTTTTCCTTGGCCACTGCACTTAAAGTCTGTTGAAACAGGCCTTTTTTTCATGTCTATAAATGGGCTCCTTTCATGAATCCATGAGGGAATGCTTGCTTTTTGAAGCAGTTTAAGAGGATACTGCACCGTACTCAGTCAGGGGCCCTAGATTTGCGCTCCATATTCACACACTCCATCATATTGAGGTTAATATAGTATGGCAGGCTCACTGTATATGAATTGTCATGGTATTTATCAAAATGGCTTGCCAAAGTGCTGGAGACAGGAACAACTGCAGTGGTGATGAGAGGAGTTAGTGAATTGCTTCCTGTATTAGAGAGCTGATGAGTGAAAGATAGGAGTAGACACAGAACACAGATAGCAGGGACATGATAGCTTTACATGTCCTATAGTTTAAACAAACAGCTCAGGTCGAAACAATATGAGTCACAGTCTATTGTGTCTTTGACTACAACTGTGACCAGTGTTGGGGCATTTACACCAAAAAAGAGCTGTGGTGCATTACTTATTTATTCTCTGAAGAAAGTCATTTGTTACACTACATGTTAAAATATTTTGTTGATGCCGTGTTGTGTTGGTCACCCTCTAGTGGACAGGTCCTAGGGTCCACTAGAGGGAGGTGTGCCCAGAAGGTGTGCTGTGGTATTAAGATTATTCCAATAGATCTTTCAAATCCTGTAAGTTGCGAGGTGAAGCCCCCCCCCCCCCCAATGGATCGGGTTTGTTTGCTCGGTTAGATTTGGAGGAAATGTCAACACCTCAAACTTGTTGCTGTTGTCCTCAAAGCATTCCTGAAGTGTTTCTGCTGTGTAGCAGGGCGGATTATCCTGCTGAAAGAGGATACAGTTATCAGGGCATACTAACTCCAAAAAGAGTGTACATGATCTGCAACAATGCCAGTGGTAGGTAGTACACGTCTAAGTAACATCCACTGAGTGGTCTGTGGCTATGCAGCCCTATACTCAAAAACTGTGATGCATTCACAGCAGCAACAGATGTGCGTAGATCAACAATGGATAATATGGAGCGCAGGAAAGAGTACGAGTACTTACTAACAGGTACCACAATGAAGAGATATCAGCGTTATTCACATCACCTGCCAGTGCTCATGATATAATGCCTTCTCATCAGGTACATGTAACAGTGGAGGCTACAAGCCTCACTGCTCATTATTACTTGTTGCAATTCAAGCTTTCACTGCTTAGTTGTGCCAAGTTAGAGGAAACGGAGCTGTGCCACTTTACCATCACATTCTTGTCCTTATGTGTAATAAAAATGAAAGTAATGTTTCAAATCTTCCCTGCTTACAATTTGTAAAGCACTCCCGTCTCTCCACAGGAAATGAAGTCAGCTCACTGCAGCGCAAGTGTGTGACAAATTATGTAACACAAGTAAGGGCACAATTGCTTGATTAGTAACATCAGTGTGATTAATAAATTCAGCATCATGCGTGTGTTAATGCGTCCCATCACTGTAGAAAAATGTACTCAAAACGGACTCAAACACAAATTACACACTACTAAATATTGCCAGAATTTCCCAGCCGAAATCTCTTTTTCTGGAAGATATGTTTTAGTAAAAGCACTCGACATTTAATGTTGCGCTAGAGTAATTAGAAAAATTATTTCCCAAAGGGGCAAATTAATGTAAATGTCACCCCAAGTCTGAGCATTCTTGGAAAGTCTGCAAAACCTTTGGGGACCTCCTTTGCCGATTTGATTAATTGAGCAAATTCACAATAATTTTTTAAAATATTTTTAAAATTTGTACTATGATGTCAGGACATCGCCGCTCGCTGGCGTCCGCTTAGATTGACCTAGATCAAAACAGCTATGGACAACACACACAAACACGCTGGTCAAACAGAATCACTGCTCATTGCACAGCTTTTAAATCTGGACAAGTAAGATAATAAGTGTGTTTGTTACAAAACAACAAGCGGCTCCTTTAGGGAGCGCATGCCACAGTGCATGAAAATGTCTAACATTACATCTGTCATCTTTATTGTTGAGCTCCATCGTTGGCTGGGAAAAAAGTAACTTAATACTTTTAATAGCCACAGTCCTGCTGGGACTGCTCCAATTGAACCTCTCCATAGAGACATCATTTAAGCTGCTGTTACATTAAGGTAGGATGAACAACTGTACGTCTGGCAGCGTTTTGAGCTTTTGGGGGAGTTTGTTCATCTCTAAGTGCACAAAGTCTGATGTGATGTTTTCCAGCCTTCCTGCTCCTGTTGTCTACCTCTCTCTCTCTTTGCACACTGCCTTTAACTGCTATGGATGCTCATTTTTATAAACTGTTTGAATGATAATACTTACAATTCAAAGCTATTAGGCATTATTAAAGGTTTCCAGAATATTATCTGTAAAGTGACCCTCTGTTATCATGGAATAATAGAGCATTAGTTCTTGCTTTATTTGAATGATGATCTGATTCAGATTTTTCTGTTCTAATGTCAGTTTTTATGAATTGTAGAATTATGAAATATAGAATTTCTATGAGTTTGTTAATTCTCATCTTTGAAAGTGGATTTTCTTTCATGCTTCGCGTTAGTTTTACTTCCCCCTTTGTGTTTGTACTGATTGTCTTCACCTGTGGATAATTATTTTCACCTGTTTCTCCTGAACGTGACTTCCCTTTGTCGAGGTGTTTGTCAAGTGCTCCCCACTCATGCTCCTGTGAAGTTTGCCTTAGATTTACTATACACTCACAGCATTAAAATAAAAAGGTTCAAAATAATACAAAAAATAAATAAACAAACTAAAATACATAAAAATCCACTAATAAAACCATCTCATACGACACCGAATAAAATGCTAAAAACTCTTCCACTGGGTAAATCGTCTTCTTGATTTTGTACTCTACCTGATAATACTCGGCATGCAGACTGGAGCAGCCACGGTTCAAACCACCAACCTGTTGTAGCCCCTGAGCTATACTCATGATCACTTTCAGATCAATTGCAGCTAGGGTAAATGTGTTGACTATGAGAACTATGGTACTAAAAATATGTCATTGTGTTCTCAGAATTTTGGTATTGAAAGCTTTTTTAAGTACTGGTTTTAGTGACATCCCGACATGGTTAGGATTAGGCTTTAAAGCTACTTGTTTAGATTTAGTTTACAATGATGGTGAAGAGAGATCTTCTTGATTGCCGCGATTATGCCATTTCACATTTTGCCACAAAAGCAGGCTGGACTGTCGGTCCAGAGCTCCCCAACATTATCTGAGGTGCTTTCTGCTTATCAGTGGCATACTGGTTACCGGAGTGGACCTACTAACCATATGCATACATGCCATCACTATACTCATACTGAAATGATATTTGGAGCAAGTTCTTGTTTATCACATAAAGACTTGCTACTCTGTACAACTTTTTAGCTTCTTTCAAAGAACTTTTTCTGCCATCTTGGCTGTTTTGTTTGACTCCAACACTGACTCCAACTCTTCTTTCATTCAGAAAATACTTTCTAAATCTGCAGCACATAGTAACAGTATTTAAAGCCATATCACTGTAGGGCTGTTTGTTGTCTTGTGCATCTGTAACTTTCTTTTTATAGTTACTATTCTGCACTTTCCCTGACACTAATTAACCAATGTTGCTGTTGTTGTAGATGTAATAGTATGTAAAAGACCCTGAACACATAATCGAATCCTTAAGCCAGAACTGACTTCAGCTGAGAGAAATTCTCTTTCCAACCAAACTCATAATCAGGCTTCAACTTCACAATGCTGCGTTCTCTCTCTCTCTCTCTCTCTCTCTCTCTCTCTCTCTCTCTCTCTCTCTCTCTCTCTCTCTGTTTGCCCTGCAATAGACTGCCGACCTGTCCAGGGTGTACCCTGCCTCTCGCCCTATGACAGCTGGGATAGGCTCCAGCCCCCAGCGACCCTAATTTGAT
>VURO01048875.1:8310-29907 GCA_015108175.1 Pelvicachromis taeniatus
GAAAGACAGATGTGCACTCAAAAGACTATGGTGCAATAGCGCTGACTTTTCTCTCTCTCACCAAACCTGCTTAAATGGAATCGAAATTGATTTAATTTTCAGTTTTAAGCCTGAGTTTTGGAAGTTTCTCTGCATACTTTTTCCTCTAACTTTGCCTCGGTGCATTGTTTCTTTAGTGTTTATTGTGGAGTGTAATGCCATCTAGTGAAGCGCAGAGATACTGCTCTGATGCAAAAGAGGAAAGGCGCAAAGGCGCAACGTGCTTCAGCACCGTGGACAGAGTCTGTGCTCAGCAGATAGAAATAATTACAATAATCCACACATTACTCCGCCACGTATCTTCATATTACAGAGTTATGACTAGAACAAACAGACTCTCTTTTCTCCTGGCTTTTCGAGATGATGCGCAGAGATGTCGAAGAAAATCAGAAGTTAATAATAACGAAGACGAACGAGCTGTCATATTACAGTCATGAAGAAAGAAATCATTGTAACTATACTACACTTTTCTCCATGGTTTAACAAAAAAGCGGCGTCACGATGCTGCTCATTGTTTAACTTTTTTATTAATATTGTGACATTTGAATTATTTATTCTAGCCCCTCCTAAAGTGTCCCTAATGGTGGGAAGATTTAAAGTTATTTACATTGTATCCATGGCGCAAATCTTAGCTCCACTACCTCACTGCTAAATCTCGGGCTTCAGTATGGTTTCATGTTTACTGAAGCAGCTAAAAATAATTATAGCTCAAATTTCAAGTGATTTGATTTTGTATTGTTTTTAGATAGAATGTGTTGATTTTCCAAAGGTGCTGCTTGTAACACTCCATGTAAAGTGTCGTGGCAAAGGCCCATGTTCATGAAAATTTTGACTTCAAATGTCTTTTTTCCTCTCCAACCACATTCTCTTTGAGTAGATATAGACTCCCTTTTAGTATGTTGCCTACAGTACTGTAATCTGGGCATCCGATATTATAATTTGGAATTTTTTTCTTTTAACGGTGAATACCCTCTATCCAATTTACTGGCGGGGCAGACCAACGTTTTGCTGAGCTTTGTTTTTTAAAGACCCAAAAGACTGTGTGTCTTGATGCAATAAAGATTCACTTTATGATGAAAAAAAAAGTTTCTATTACATCAAAACCACAAAATCATTCAAGAAAAGCTTTCGTTTTACTTAGTGAAATAGTAAAAATTATTTGTTGTTGTATTCTTCATACATCTCTTTTACCTGAGAAGATTTTTGTTCTAACGGATATTAATCAGCAGGCTAAAAGCAATGGAAAAATACACACTACTCACAATAAACTTCCAACAATATGTTTGTTTTCATCCTTCATGTTAATGTGACTTTACATTATCCTTCATAAAGCGTGCTGACCTCTAACCTATGGGGAGCAGCAGGCCACGGTGTAGATAACACTGGCCAGACACAGAGCGCCAGCAAAAGCAGCGTTGCCGGAGTTGAAGATGGTGTCGTGGGTGACCTGACCGGTGGTCGTGGGAGGTGTCGGCTCTGTAATGTTGCTGCTGGTCATCGGGATCTGGGTGGTGGAACTGTTCTTAATAGAGAAGGCTCTCGATGTGGCGTCCCACTCCTTCAAAGTGAAGCCCATCATCAGGTTCTCACCTGCAGATGAACAGCAGATAATTATAAACCTGATCGGATCGTAAACTGAGCAACCTTTGGGTCAGTTTCTTTTTTCATAAATAATGCTCAATATTTATTATCTGCAGGTATTTTTTTTTATCATGCTCCAGCTGTTTTCAATCTGCACAGTTTTTAGTTTACAAGTTATCAAACATTTGTTTCGGTTCAGGTGAGGATGTGTGGACACACCGCTGCGAAGAATGGACAGGTCGCTGAAGTTGGCCAAGCAGGTTCTGAACAGGATGGTTTTGTTTCCTTCAAGCCCACCAACATCGGAGGTCTTCAGTAACCGTGAGAGTCGTCACACCCACAGAGTTTCGCTGCAGACAGCAGCACAGGTCAGCATGAATGGACACACACACACGGGACAAATACAGAAAACAGACTTAAGCCTTGATTATACTCCATTGTAAATGAATTAAATAAAGGTAGAAGGGGATGAACTGGCTGAGGTGAATGATCATCTAATAATACAAAAATATGTTGTGTAGAAGAACAATAATCTCACACCTAAAGCTGCCCCCACATCCACCCAGAAAGAACAGCTTTAACACTGGCTGTGCATTAAAACATCTCCTCTGCATGCACAGCCATCAGACTGGGCTGCTGATAAAAAGGACCCATAAACTCCACAGCTATTGGTTCCTCGATCAGCAGCAGGCGATCCATAATGCACGGTAGGTTACTTTCTCGTTACTTCCTCTGTTGCCACCTGAAGTTAAAAAACAGGAAATTACTGTGTAAATCTGAGACATTCTGCAGAGGCTGCACCTCTGTTATGAGCTGCTGTCATAATGAAATACACACTGGAGATAAATGCTGAAAAATTGATGACATTTAAAGGGAGATTAATTTGACCTCTCAAATGTAATTAAGTGAAATGAAGATAATTTATGTTAAAGTGATATTCTGGATAAGGATCTTGGAGAGATTACTGATCACACTGACCTGGATGGAGATGTAGACAGCATCTATCACCACAGTGCTGCACTCGGGTACAGAGCGAGCCTGTCTGGTAGATGGTGTCATGGTGTCGGGGATCTCAAGGACTCTGATAACTGTGAGCTTGTTGAGACGAGGAGTGTCGGTGTCCAAAACGACCCACTGCCCTGTAGTTTTGCAAGGATAAAAAGGCATTTTTAGCCACAATATACTTATAATAGATGTTTTATTTTATGTTTTTTTCCAGAAATTTCCTTTTTTAACAATTATATTTTAAACTGGCTCCTAAAAAAACTAAAATCTAAAAAGCTACGTAACCTGATGGGATGACCACGTCAGCACCCTCTGTTGGCTCAGTGAAGTTCTTTTCTGCTGAGTCTTTCCAGAAAGAAGCATTAGACCGTCGGCTATAGAAAAGCAGACATTTGATGCTCCGAAGGCCACACCAGAAAAAAGCACAAAATGCACGAGAGTGGCTAAAGGTGGTGGTGTTGGTGGGGTGCAGTTAGGGTAGAAACAATGGAAGACCGCAAAGTTTGTCTGAACGTCAATCATAGATCAGTCAATGCTGGACCTCCGCCTGCGCTGGCTTGTCTCTTTTTTAAAAACATTCTGCTCCTATTCTAGCAGAATAATGAAAAATAATTAGTTTTATTCTATTTATTTGTTTCTCCATATTTGCCTTTGTTTATTGTTACAATCTCACAAAATATTGAAAAAAATAATAAACAACAAGCCGGTCGCAACAACACACGGAAGATGTGCCTCTATATCCATATTAAAATGCAACTAACTGATGTAGTAGAGGCTGTTGGAGCTTTTATTGAAGTACCAATCTGCCTTCTTGAAGTCTGTGTGAATACAGCCCTCTGCTCCCTCACTCTGTAACCCCAGTAAATACTTTCCTGATGAGTAGCTCATTTAAATTCAGTGTGGCAAGTTATGTTTTTGTTAGCATCAGAAAGAAAGGAGGGTAAACTTATGACTTGTCGAGCACACGACAACGGTGAAAACTCTCAGTATCCTAAGCAATGAGTGAAGTCACAGTGGCCAAGTCCATTGTTTATATACAGTCTATAATTTTTTGGTACACTTGGCTGTCAATGTCAACTGCATACTTTTCCAAACAGCGTATTAGGCAAGAAATTATTAGCTAGCAATTTATTTTAATTTTTGATCATTGCTCATCTTTTTAAGTCACATGCATTTCTACTGTTTATCCATTAGTGTCACTGCAGGATGCGCCGATGTTTTTGGAAAGAGGACGCAAAAGCAGATGCAGGGAGAGGGATTGCAAGTTTGAACAAAAAGCATTCCTTTATTTGGCTGAATGTCAGCAGTAGACATGAAAACTATGAGAAACTATGACTAAACTGTGACCACTACCAAAGGCTATGAAACTCTGACTGAAACTAACAAACCGTGGTGAGCACAACAGACGACTTGACAAGGAACAAAGGAAGACAGAGGATTTAAATACACACAGGAGGTGATCAGGGGAAGTGGGAACAGACGGGGAAGCAGCTGACGGGAATGAACATAATGACGCCATGGGGAAGAGAAACTAAATACAATGACAAAGGCACAGCAGACTCCTAAATAAAACAGGAAACATGAGACGTAGAAATGACAACAGAAGATTGACAATAGGGAACACACAGACCTAAAACACATAACAGACTAGACAAGAAACAAAACACAAAAACCATGAGACAGATGATAATAATGGCAAACTTAAGGCTCAACTAAACCCTAAATAAGACTAACAAACAAACTTATCATCACAACCTTAACTTAAGAGACTCAAAAATAGAAAATAAAACAAAATTAGTTATAGTTCTTAACTTTTAGATCTCAACTTTCAAATCAAACTAATTCACGTCAACAAATTATTTAATTTAATTGTAGTTACTTTTTTTTTTTTTCTTTTTTCCAGAATCCTTGATCCAGTCTGTCTCTGGATATCAAAATACCCCATGGAAATGACTGCTTAAAGTAGACTGAATAGAACTGCCACTCTAATGTTCCAGACATTTTATTAAATAAAGGCTGGATAATGTAATCAGGCCATTCAAACAGATTCTGGCAGCGCCACAGGCTGTACTGTTGTTTTTTATTGACCTATATTATATATCAAATATTTATGTCATACTGAATATACTCTCCAGCATCCTATAACGATATTGTGTAGCAATCTTGTATTTTAATGTATAACGTGGATCTTTAAGAAGAACTATGCAGGACAATCCATTGACCAAAGAAAATATTTTACATGTAATTCGTTTAATGATGCAGTCGTAAAAAGTACTGCTAACCTCATTAGCGCAGGCCACGTCGCTGAAGCTTTTGCCCTTCATCTGGATCACGTTGTGGTATGAGCCCTGGTTGGGAGAGATGGAGTGAACCATGGGAGTGGTGCAGGTGGAGGTACTGAGGGATAGCTGATCAGTCTGATTGGCGCTGGGGGGAGGCAACGCACTGTGATGCTGATCTGGAGACGCGACCTGTAGTAAGTAAATCAGAGATCATTACCTTTTAGCTCAGCCTCGTCCTCACTGTTGTTGGAAGAGAAAAAATATCAACACATTTCAGTGAGTATTCTTAATCCTGGTTGTAAAGCGTGTGCCACACTTAAGGCCTTTTTTTTTATCATAATAATATGGATCATGAGTGAAGTGAGTGAACTCACTCTAAACTCAATGTGGGACAGTGTTTAAAGCACTCTCTGGATGTTCTGCTCATTATATTGTATGTTTTTCCCAAATTTGTTAATAATCTAAACTCTTTGCACAAAGCCATCAACAAAAATACATAAATCATTGGTTTTACCATTGAATGTTTGTCCAGTGAAACTAGGTATCTCCGGACTCTGTTGTTTAGCTGTCCTTAAAAAGGATCTCAGCATTTTTCACCGACTCTGTCCAACAGAGGGGGCTATAGTAATAGTTTTAAATAAAAAAAGAGAAGAAGTGTTCTACAAACCGTTATGTACCACATTATTTAGTGCTCAAACTTGTAGCATGTTACTGTATCCCATCTTTCTACTTTTTATTTCTAAGCTAACTAAGCAAACATGCTCATGGTTATAAAAGAGTGTATTAACCCTAATAGTACATTTAATGAAGCCATACAATATTTAACCTTCATTCTATGAATGTTTTGAAGTACACAGCTGTGAATCAGGATCTGACGTTCATGGATACAACTTGGAGACCTTTCATATGCTATAACTTGTTTATATCAGCCACCTCTTCCGTATGGCGATGACACCAACAGTGAATTACCCAAAAACTGCCATGGTCCTGGGGCTTTGACCCAGGGCTTTCAGTTTTGCAACTTTCAAGCTGTGTTTATTATTAAATATTTTTATGTTTGATTATTAGTTTTCTTACTATGTAGAGATTTTCATCTTGATGTTATTCCTTGGCCTCAGTTTTGAGTGTTTACTTTCCGCTACTGTGATTTTATTTTATTCCCTCAGTGTTTCATCCTCTTGCGTCTCTTCCACTATGGTAAGTTATTTTATGTTTCTGTATTTAACCATTTCGTTATGGCTCTCACTTCTGGTTTGTTTGTTTAATAGTTGCTTGCCATTTATGTCTTATATTTAGTTTCCTCGTTTCATTACCTGAATTATTTGGATATGTGTGTTTTCACAGTTCTGTCTTCTTTCCCTAATTAGCCCTTTGTGCATTCATAGCATGGATTTGTTATTCTTCTTATACTTTGTATTGCTTCCTATCCACCAGTAAAGGTTGTGCTTTATGTTTAAGCCTGCCTGTACAGTCAGTTTTTAGGTCTGTTTGCATATGCTGAAATATGACAAAGATAAAACATCCAGGGTACCAATGCATATCTAACAAAAAGTTAAAGGTGATTATGTTCCTGGTAGAAACAGCGGCAGAAATTAAAAACAATAAAAAACCCTGTATGTTTTTTTTTCCCATTCTCGTCATTGTGACTGAGAACTTTTCTGTGATGCACGATTAAAGTGAGTGCTTGTACTGGAATGATTATCTCATTCCAGCACACAGCACATCAAAGTCAGAGTCTTGATAAAAGGTGACAAGAATCAGATGAAATCTCTAAGACGGCAGATTTGTTGACAAATAGATACTTTAAATTCTTCCTTTGTTCAAGCTGGTCACAGATTCCCATGTGCTTCTCAGATAATTATGCAGAATGACAGCAGCAGGATGTATTAAAACAAGTGCCGGTTGAAAGACAAATACATCAGAGGAGACGGCACGTTCTCACCCGGGAAGACTGCCGTGTTCTCACTCATCTGGTGTTCTGCAGTCTTACATGTGATTCTGTCATTGGCCACACTCTGAATTTCACAAGGCAGGCCTGTGGAAAAATGTCAAACGTCACTGGCTAAAAGTACATTTTAGCTCACATCAAATGCACACATACACATACAAGGACGACTAAAGGCGCTCAGAGGTAAATCTGTTCTGTGCAAAGTGTCTTTTTTTCTGCTCCCCTTCCCTCACCTGACCCTGATGAAGGACACATGCCGAAACGCGTTGGTCAGTTAATAAAGTTGTTCCTCTTTCCTTTAAGTGTTGCTGGAGTTCCTGCATTGTTAGTTTCTCATCCTCTCCATGCACCTTGGAAGTAGGTGAAGTTGTGCCAGAAATGTTTGTTGCTATCTATTCCTTCCCTCACCCCCAAGCAGTTGCAGCAGATGGCTACCTGCCCCTCACAATCCATCTTAAGTTGATTTACAAAGTAAAATAATGCCCACACTTGCGGCTCCATTGGCACTTCCTATGCGTGGAGACACGGAGGTAAAGCGTTGAGCATCTGTAAAATAGAATTAAAACGTGAGAAATCTCTTTTTCTCTCTCTGAACAGAGAGCTTGGATCTGATCTGTCATTGTGCTGTACAACTATTTATAAAACAACAGTTTAGAATATAAGTTTTTACTTACTTTACTTACCGCAGCAAAACCAAAGAGCGAGGATGAGAGCTGCGGCAATCCAATTGAGACAGTAAACACCAGAAGAATGTGGCAGGGAGTACAGGCACTAGTGCCTCTCTCCCCTCTAGTATCCTCAGGACGTTTTACAGAGGCATGTTGTGACATACCGTATATTAGCATCGTATTCCAGCTGCAGTATGTCAGACAAAACTGCACTGCAGAGGATAGTTAGAGCAGCTGAGAAGGCTATTGGAGACCTCTTCCAGAGCAGGGCACTGAAAATCACAAAGATTTGGATGTGTAGAGTACTGTACCCAGGAATCTTGGTGGTGTTTTAGATTTAGTTCTAATTATTTTGTCTTTCTAACACAGTTCTTTAATTATGAGCAGCTACTTAGCCTCTTAATTCCTATGGAGGCAGTGATGTACTGTTTTTCACACACTTTTTGTATTTTGTGTAGCAAGTTGTTCCTCTGAGGTTATATTTATGTACTTTTAAGACATGCTTAGGATCAGATTATTTTTGATTAACTCCTGATCCGTAAAACCTACTGCCAATCAACGTTATTACTTCTGAGGCGTTAAAAAAAACCCAAAAACGAAATCGCATTACACGACTGCAAACTTTTTCAAGGATTTTGCCAACCTAAAATTAAATTTTCTTTAAAAAAAAAAAAAAACTACATTTATTTTCTAAGTTTGTGGAGATAGGTTAATTGGAAACTCTAAATTGCCCATAGGTGTGAATGCGGGAGTGACTGTGAGTGCGACTGGTTGTCTGTCTATGTGTGTTAGCCCAGACAGCCAGAGTGTACCCCGCCTCTCGCCCTAATTGAGCTGGGATAGGCTCCAGTGACCCCCGTGACCCTGAAAAGGATAAGCGGCTGTGAAAGGATGGATGGATTTTCTAAACAAGTGCAAAAAAAAGAGAAAAATTTCACAATTTGAGATGCAGTTTTTCTTTTTTTTTTGACATGGGCGACAGACTGGAGACCTGTTGAGGGTGTCCCCTGCCTTTTGAACTAAGACTTAATGAAATTATTTGGCACTAATAAGACATATGAATATAATAAGATGTACATTTACACAAGCACGCCTCTTGCTGTCTTTCGTAGCACTTTAACTAAAATAACATATACCGTACATAAAATCCATTAATGACTAAAGAGCCCTGAAGTCCAGTGTGAGAATGAGACAATGACATATTGCATGTTGACTTATTTTTAGCACAGTCTCTCATCATGTTGTCTCTGGTCTGTTAAAGAAAAAAAAAAGTACCTGTCTGCACTTTTAGACAGGTAACAATTACAACAAGAATGACCAAAATAGGCATGACTTTATTTTTCTTCTCCAAAACTGCAGCATAAACTAAAAATCAATATGAAAACACACAATACAAAATAAAATTAACACTAAAATGAACAAAATAAACAACAGTTTGGATTTCACTCATGGATCAACAGTGAGTAAAAACAAACCCCCCCAAAAAAACTGAAAAAAAAAAGAAATGAATTGTGTCGTTCACAAGGTTGCATGTTGAGCTAGAAAAGCTCTGATTCTCTGGAGGAGCTCTTTCTTCACGCTGTCTGGTACGAGTGCTGCAGAGGGAAGAGATGAAGAGAGATAACTCAGAACACATACTCTACACTTTAATTGTCAGTAGTTGTCATGTTGCTAGCTGGTTCTAATATTTTTTTCTATGTATGTTATAGTGTTGGCCAGGTAGATAAAATATGACTTTTAGGAGGCACCAGCTTCCTCTACACTTCCTACAAAGCTCAGAAACACTTCCAGAAATCACCATGCCATGCACGGATGAAGGATAATATTGTGAAAATGATCCAGAAACACTGCCATCTTATGTAGGCTAAAGCTCATTTAACATGACTGAGGCATCTGAAAGTGTTCTTAAAATGGGCAGTCAGTGTCCAAAGAAAAACTTTGAAAGACCTTCAAAAAGTCTGAAGAACTACTGAAGACCAATTTAAAACAGGTTAGAGAAAATACAATGTCTGGCTCCCTGGAAGAAAAATGTAAAGAAATAACAGATGGTTCAAGACTATATCGGGGAAACCTGAAATTGTAAGAGCCTTAATCAATACGTAGTGCTGACCTACAACATTGGCAGTTTCTTAGTTAGAATGCACAAAGATTTACTCGTGATAAAGATGACCTGCAGTGCTAAATAAATAAAGTGACTTGTACATCTAAGTCAACGAAGTAAATGAGTATGATCATCACTTCTAAGAGTCTTCCTCCCCCTGCTGTTGCGTTTGAACATCTGTACTGTACCTCTGCCTTTTGGTGTGACCTCTGTGACCAGGTCCTCCACTGTGACATGCTCCAGGCCCTTTTCTCTGATCACATCTGGATCACACGGGAAGTAATGACTTTAGTGACTTTTGTTTTCATAGCACCACAACATCATCACAGCACACACACACACACACACACACACACACAAGTTAAATACCTTTGCAGTGTGCTTTCAGCTGATCCTTCCACCCACACTCCACCAGCTTCGCCCTGAGCAACTCTTTCAACCTGCGGCCACACATTTAATTCACATTATGTGACTTAATCTGGACAATTCAAAACCCACCAAACCATCCAGCACCAAATCACTGCAGCGAAAGACTCGCTTACCGCTCCCGTTCCCCCATCTCTATCAGCTTCTGGTTTATTGCAGCCCTCATCTGGGAATCTTTGCTCATTATCCGCCTGAAATTAAACACAAACAGCGACACTGTCAGTTTGGAAGCAAGAGTATAATAAAAACATATATTATAATATTTAATTTAGCTCCCTATCAGGTAGCGGCTACCGTTATCGAGAAGGATCAGCTGGGGAACATAAGGTCCCTTTACACAACCACACCGTCTGAAAACGTTAAACGTTTAAAAGTTCCGGCTTTGGAGCGGTAAATCAACCTGAATAACCAATGGAAGTCGCAATAGTGTTCAATATACTTGTTTAATAACAAAAATATAATGCAATAAATTTAAACTGAAAACACTAAATTAAAATAGTTACTTAAGCATTTCAAGAGAAATTAGCTCAGGACTCAACTTCCCTTGCGCCCCGGGAGGTTTTGTCCGCCGTAAAATAGCTCCGTGTGAGAAAACAATGACGAAAACACAGGAAACGCGTATCACGTTGGCTACACCTCACCCTCCTCTCCTTTTGCTGCACACAGCCTGTCATCAACTTGTGAATAAGCCAGTTTCATTGAAAACGACATGACTGCGTCTAACTACTCATTGAAGGTCAACAGAGACCTGTTGGACCCAAACTTTGAGAGTTACAGGTTATCCTTGGACGCCATACCAACGTACAACATAGAGCTGGATGCTGGTGAGAGAAACTTAATGCAGTGCAGTTAGCAAGTGTGCTAGTCTAGCCCCGAGAAAGGTCCAGTATGACTCCTGTCTCTCCTAACATCAAATAGGAATAGCAAGCTAAGTTATTTGAAATTATCTCAGACATTTTTTTTTGTCTGACACTACGTGAAGACGTCAGTTGTTGATGCTACATAACATTTCAGCAGCTGTATCTGTAGCTCAGTGCTTCAGAATGAGATCTTAAGGTCCACCACTGTAACCTAATGAGCTTTCACACGATCACTAAGAAAACTTCATTAGCATAGTTTAATCAACTAAAAATGAACAGATTAACGCTGAAGTTACTAATTGCGACAATGTGTTTTTCATACACATGCATAACTCATTTATATTGTCAGGATAAGTCAAGTGCACTAATTTTAAATAACTTAAAAACAATCATAGGGAGGTTGCAAGACCTACTTTACGTTATAAGGTTATGCAGTCTGTAGTGTAATACACATTTAACTTCAAGCTCTTAACTTCAGTTTGAGCAGTGCTAAATTAGTGGGGCTGATGCAGATATTTATTTAATGATTAAAATTATAAGAGATGGAAATAGAACACCGTTTCTAAATTTTGCATAATCATATACCAAAGCGTGCTAATTCCTTTCGATCAAAGCAGAAACAACATCTCAAAACAGTGAGGTCAAACGTAGGACAGCTGAGCTCACCTGAGTCAAGTGTTTTCTACTACGTTTCTTATCCAGATTAGAGAATCAAGAATCTATAAAGTGTGTGCCTAACAGGAGAATTAATTATAACATTGGTTTGGATACAATCTTCAAACATGAACAACAGAAGTGTGATTATTCTCCTGTATTTTCTGATTTTACTACCATATTTAATCTTTTTTGTTTCCTGTCTGCTGCAGCGGTGGAGGAGGTCAAGCTGAAGGACACTCAGTACACCCTGGAACATATGCGTGCCTTCGGGATGTATAATTACCTGCATTTAGACCCCTGGTATGAGGACAGTGTTTACTTTGTGGACTGCAAAGGACGGGTCCTCAATCTCACCGTCACTCTGGTGAGTTTGCTAATCCTCCTGTGTGGTTTTTTTTTGTGTGTGTTTTTTTGGAGGTCCGTTTATATTCCTTGGCTTATTTATGATTGTTGCACCTCTATTGATGTCTTAGGTGTTTTCACACCTGCGCTGTTTTCTACATTCTACATTTTGTTCATTGTTGCACTTGTAATTGCACTCGGTTTGCTTGGAGGTCTTTCTATGCAAAAAGAAAACAAACAAACAAAAATGCAAGTATGTAATGTCATCAAGTGATCTGGAATAGAACTGTAAGGGTGAAAACACCATAAGAGAGCAATCACACATCTTAATCAAAAAATCTTTCATATTCATAAAGTAAATTTCTAAGAATTTCTCGCTAAAGTTCCGACTAAATCTTGAAAAAGTGAAAGCTATTCACAAAGCATTTCCTTCTAAGACGAAAAACTGTGTGGAGTGAAAAGAAGGACTTTCAAGTGACTTTGGAATCAAGGATCAAGGAGCTTTTTATTGTCATTCACGTCACACGTTGACATGAGGTGAAACGAAATTGTGTACACACAGTCCCCGAGCGAAAAGAAACAGAAAAACACAATAATGAACATCATTTTTTGAAGTAATAAATAAATAGTTTTTTCCTAACAAAACAGAATAACAAGTAGTAAATAATACAATAAATAAGAGTGCAACAAAACAACCTGAGCACCAGTATGGAGTATGGATATGGAATGTAGTGTATAAATATAGGTATAAATGACCAGCATTGATAGAGTGACAGTGTCAGTAAGTGTCAGTATTGAAAATAAAGTGCAACAATAGCAGCTCTTGTCCATTTATGCATTGAGAAGTCTCACAGCTTCTGGAATGAAGCTGTTCCTCACTCTGGTGGTTCTGCATTTAGTGCTCCTCAGCATTAGCCTGACTGAAAGACGATTTTTAAGACAACACTGATGTAATACCATATATTGATTTCACAATTAAATATTTCAGCTAATGTTTTGCTTTTTTTCAGCCCCTTGAAAACAAACAAATATGTAAACATTTTCCCCAACATTTGTCATTCATATGTTTATGTTTGCATCATTTGGTTGGCTTGTTTGTGTCGTTCCAAACACGTCTTGCCCCCAGGTCCACAAAACTATACAACACTCATGGATGAAGGGTTTTTCTCCTGTCTCTTCCTTACTTTTTAAATGTACATTTATTGGTTTTTATTATTACACATACTGATATATTGGTAAATAGGTAATATATGATATATCGGCCCTGACAACGTATTAATCAGGATCTACTTGGGAGGTCCCTACGCTGAGGAGAAACTGGCAGAAAGAAAGAAGCTTTGACACTTTTTTTTCATCCTGCTGATTAAATAAATTGTTGCGCTTTGCATAATAAGGTTAATTTATCTTTTTAAGTATTAAAAGAATAAAATTTAATGTAACACTTAAGACAAACTGAGTAGTTAAAGCAGTCACGGAGTCTAACGTTACACTGTGTGGCTAATTACTGCTGACGAATGGTAGTTAACTTGCCAGAGTTAGGCAGCTGTAGAAATGAGCCACAGGTCAATCATGTGCATACATTAGTGCCATTAGTATGTGCTCCAAATTCAGAATAACAGTGAGGTAATAAAAGCTGCAGGTTACATGTTTCATGGATAAGGATTCAAATTCAAATTTTATTTGTCACACACACACAACCATACACAGTACGACGTGTGGTGAAAGGCTTATTCCTGTGCAATGCCCGACCATTAAATGACAGAATTTACAGATTTTATAGATGTTAACTTAGAAATTTACAATAAGAAATAATGTGCAAATAACAATTTAAGAAAGAAATGATCAAAAGTGTGTAAATAAACAGCGTGCGTGCGGTGACATGCTGTATGAGAGTCCAGTCCTACACCTGGTTCAGAGACCGAATAACCTGGGGGAAGAAGCTCCTCCTCATTCTCTCTGTTTTGGCTTTGAGTGGAAGCGCTTCCCAGACCTCAACAGTCTTGGTTTTGGTCTTGCAGATGGACAGCAGGTCAGGAAGCTCTGGTCGAATGATGCGTTCGGCCGAGCGCACCACTCTTTGCAGATCTTGTCAGTTCTGCTTGGTGCTGTTCCCAAACCAGGTGCAGATGTTTCCCATCAGGATGCTCTCAGTGGTGCAGGAGTAAAAGTTCTTAAGCACCCTCAGCAGCAGATGGAAGTCTCTAAGTCTTCTGAGGAAGAGATGCTGATGGGCTTTCTTAACCTGGGTTTTAATGTGACAGGACCATGTCGGGTCTTGAGTGATGTGGACACCCAGGTACCAGAAGCTGTCCACTCTCTCCACTGGCATGCCACTGATGGTCAGGGGCTCATAATTCCTCGCCTGCTTTGTATTGGTCTGCAATCAGCTCCTTAGTCTTGCTGAGGTTTAGGAGGAGCTAGTTCTCATGGCACCAGTTCTCCAGGTTCCTAATCTCCAGGTAGACCTTCTCGATGTTGTCGGAGATCAGGCCCACAACAACAGTGTCGTCAGTAAACTTGACAGTGGAGGTGGTATCTGATGTGGCTACACAGTCGTAAGTGTACAGTGAGTACATCAGGGGGCTTCAAACACCATTACTGAGTGAGATGGAGGGGGAGACATTTTTTCCCACCCTCACTGATTGGGGTGTGTCTGTGAGGAAGTTGAGGATCCACTGACACAGGGATGAGCTGAGTCGTAGATCCTTCAGCTTGTTGAAAAGCTTTGAGGGAATTATTGTGTTGAATGCTGAACTGTAGTCCACGAACAGCATCCTAACATAATTCCCTCTGCCAGTGTGCAACTGACTCAGGGATGTGTGGCGCAGGTGTGATATGGCATCGTCTGTGGAACGATTAGTCCGGTATGCAAACTGAAGTGGGTCAGTGGTGGCAGGAAGTGAGTGAGTGCTTGTGGTCAGTATTCTGTTACATCTAATAATAAACTAATAATAAAGTATTGACAAAATCATTATCACTAAAGTATTTTGCAGGTGGAAAAATGCTGTTGGTTTTCCCAACCTTCCTGAGCAGAGCAGCCTCATACTGTGTTCATTTTATTTTTCACATCATAGACCATTCACAGACATGACGATCTCCCTCGTATTATAGCAGTAAATCATAGAAGCCGAACAATTTTACTTGTAATAATAATTTAGATCAAGTATTAAATGTGCCATCACAGCAAATGGCTTTAACCTGAAATCTAACTCACCATGTGAACTTTGGTCTGTGCTTAACATGCATCCATTGCTCTGTTAATTTTCCTAAATCTCTAAGTTTGGAGTCTTTGCAAATATTTTTAGGCAAATTTAGGAGCTCTTTGTTTTATACTGTTGTTTTATGTTACCATAATATGTTTTTTTTTTTTATATTATTGTTGTTATAGTGTATTCAATGAAGAATTTTGTATGCGCCTGATGTGCCAGTAGGTGGTGACCAAACACTTGAGCATCAGCAGGTTGTGGGAAGAGAAAGGATGCCTGTAAAACACAAGAGTTTTAAAAGTTATGTTTAATTATATAATATTAATATGGCTTATTATCATTTCCAACCTCTGTGTTTTCTTGGTCAAGATGCAAAATTTGCAACTGTCAAAAACCCCCGAAAAAAATAGTATTTAGTGTGAAACACAACTTTCTGTGCAGTCTTTTGTCTGTCGTATGAATCACCCGAGCACATAAAGTTTGGATGAGCCCTTGTAGGTCTCCAGTTAATCACAGGAGTGATTATATAATTGACTCAAGGTTGTGATTGGTATTGTTACCCCATACCAAGATGTTGAGATGAGGAGCAAAATCATTCTCATGACCTTTTCAATCGAGCCTTCTTTTATGTCTTAGTCACCATTGACCATAATTAGGCATAATTGGTGTCTCATTGTTGAGTTTTTTTCTTTGATGATCATCACACTGTAATCCTGCGAGACAGTGTTTCTGGCTTTCAGTGGCACTATTAAATGAAATTTACGGAAAAGTGTTGCTCAAATTCTAATTACAGTGATCACATGATAATTATCATCCTTCAGCCTTTTGTGCTCGGTCGCTCGGCACATCGCGCATAGACGTTTCACACTCCGTTTCAGGGCATTAACGGCACGGATGCTGGAGAAAGTGATACCAAAGGTGCATTGTACATTAGATAGCGATATATTGTGCCGTGCCACGCTCCATGGCAACAACAGGGTTGCTTCTCCACAGTCCTTTTGAAAAACTGTTTCTTCACTCAATTTGTGACGCTCATGTGGTGGCATATCTGTCTATTACTAATAAGGCATTCAGATTGTTGAATCACACGAGTGGCCACATGACAGCTGCTAACTGTATCTGTCCCTGATGGGTATATGTTTTCTCTTACTCATTCTACCATTTCTTTAGATTATAAGACTTTAGACAATAAGAAATTCATGGAAAATCACTTGGTTATTGTAAAACACTTATGGGATGGAAGCAGCGAACTCTCTGTTCTTCTGGAGTTGAGCCGCCTATTAAATGTCTTGTGTTTAAGTCTTTGTGATTCATGACTGGACTGCTTATTGTCTGACTGGATGTTAGCTGTAAGAATGCATGCATCACATATTTCCCAATATCCTGCAATATTTTCTCCTGCTCAACTGAAGTGGTGATAAAATCAGTTTTGCCATGCTGTTCTCCATCCAGAGCACTAAAATGAGCTTACTTGACAGTCAATCCTTATTCCATTCATCCATCCTTCCTCCCCTTAACAATCAAGTAGTAGAGTAATTAAAAAAATTAAAAATATAAATTAATATAAAAAATAAAATAAGAGTTCCTCTTTGTTTTTTTGCTACATGTGACAGTAAACATATTATAAATGTATTTCTTTGTGTTAACTGGACAGAACGTTCACTTTAACGTATTAAAAAAGGGGATTTTTCTGTTTCTGAAATTTGATGCACTGACTTCATCAAGCAATCAAATACACAGTGACTTTGTTTCATTTTAATACACCAGCACACTGAGATGTCCTCTGCAGATATGAATGAATCTAAATGTCTTAGTGTTTCCTTTTTTTATGAATGCTGTACTAGCTTACGGGTCTGTTGTGTTCTGAATTCAGGACACCGCCCTGGGGAAGCCGAGAGAGGTCTACCGTGCAACCGTCGAGTCCAGCCAGTGCGAGGACCGTCTTTGCGCCTCCCTCAACCTGACCTCGGCGACCTGGGCAGCTCTGTCAGATGGTAGCGGTCGACTGTACCTCCTCCGCACCGGCAAGAGGGGAGACAGCGCCCATATGAAGTGGGAAGTAAGTATATATGTTGTGTTTGCTGGTGTAAGTAATGCACAAGCATGTTTGAGGTATTTTCTGCCGCGGAAGTGAAGGTAAAAAGACACAAACCAGTTTATCGTGTTTTGTGGGCCCGAATTCACACTGTGTACCGCTGTAATACTGGTGCTGCTTTTTCTTCTGCTTTCTTGGGTTTACATCACTAATTATTAGCTTTTGTAACTGACAGTTGTTCAGTCAGTTAGTCACTAGCTCATTGGCGTGTTCGCAGCTGTCATAAATTAGGTCAAAACCGGGCGAGATTGGAGGTGTTTTGAATGTCCAAATATCTGTGATGATGTAATTTTGACTCACTAAATGTCTTTGTCAGTACTGCACAAGAGAAGCTGGGTTAGTAGTTAGACAAATGATTATTACACATTAATTATTGGGCATAACTTGACCTGTTCCTGGGCTCTAATGGACCTGTGATCCTAGTTGAATAATTGGTTAACGAAATGAGTGGATTAACAAAGCTTCAGCCACTGGTTGAGACAATTGCTGGTGACAGTAATAAACGATATATGAGAAATGAATGTTGCTTCTGGGTCTGAAAAGTAAAGCCAACTCTGTCAGCAGACGGTGGCCTTTCCAAAAGGATTCCAATTGGATAGAAGTCTATGGGAAAAATTTGAATCTCATTTTGAGTCTCTTTATCTGTGACTTAAGTAAAGTATTAGTTGACTGGACAGTTGCTGCTATTGCTTGTCGGTACCAGAAATACTACTCGATTAAATGTGTTATTCTTAGCTTTGTCCGAAAGAACTGGAATGTAACCAAGCAACCGAAGCAAAGAAACCCTAGTTTGGTTAGCTTAGCCAGCCTTTGCAAACTAATCTGACACCATGAATGTTTGCGACATTTTACATGATGTAAAGCGCAACACATTTTGGTGACACTTAAAACATGATTTGATTAATGAGGACTGTGATTAATAGTTTCATCTAACTCCTAAAATACAGACGAAGTGGCCAGGAACCTCCCTGCTCAGTACAGCCGAGTGTGCAGTGAACCTCAGTTTTTTTGGTTGTTTGCTTTCAGAATAAACATGTTTACTGCCAGGTGTAATGAAAATTTCTTGCCTGTACAGCTGTTTTTTTGTTTTTTTTGTTTATTTTTTACCATTAATGACAACTGTACAAAGGGGAATATTAAAATGATGTAATTTATTACTTTAAATTGCCTGATGGTTGTAGTGTTATGAGCCCATCTTAACTAGTGGTGTTCACTTTGTTTGTGGCACCTTTTGGTTTTATCAGTCTTTCGTGTATAGTAATGAACCTGTACAGAAGATTGTGTCCAGTAAAGAAGAATATCATATTCCTGATTGAGTTAAAATAATAAAAACAAACTACAGCTTTTTAGAGTCTGTTTAGAACTGAAACTATATGTTTGCAAGAGTGAACTTCAGTAAGAAGCAAAAGGCTTCGGGTGAAAATCACAGGGAAAGTCAGAAAGCATTCAGACATGGTCACACTTTGTAAGGCTCCATCTTTTCACTCGATTTGTTCTTAATAGAAATGTCTTTTTTTTTGTGTGAGCGTGGCAGATGGTGCACTAAAAACTTCACATTCAGTAAGTAGTAACTCAAAGGCCAAGAAGGACATCCTTGGGCTCCATGACAAACAGACACCTGGGATCTTTTTTAAATGAAAATAAATCTTTCCTTTGGCCAGAATGAGATTTGAAAAACCAAGTCACAACTGTGATTTGGAGAGAAAATAACAGCCTTATAATGGTGGCTCAGCAACACTGATGTTATTGAACCGCTTCAAAAAATTTTGCGTCCATTGTGATGCTCTGTGAAAGAAGAAAGAAACTAAGCATTTGTATAGCGCTTTTCTTAGTCATTAAGGACCCAAAGTGCTTTACAC
This sequence comes from Pelvicachromis taeniatus, assembly GCA_015108175.1. Classification (NCBI taxonomy): domain Eukaryota; kingdom Metazoa; phylum Chordata; class Actinopteri; order Cichliformes; family Cichlidae; genus Pelvicachromis; species Pelvicachromis taeniatus. The sequence continues at coordinate 27,380 of VURO01048875.1, forward strand.
AACATTCAGTCATTCACACACACACACTGGCGATGGCAAGCTACATTGTAGCCACAGCTGCCCTGGGGCGCACTGACAGAGGCGAGGCTGCCGGACACAGGCGCCTCTGACCAACACCAGTAGGCAAACATGGGGTTAGTATCTTGCCCAAGGATACTTGGCATATAGACTGGAGCAGCCTGGGATCGAACCACCGACCTTCCGGTGAGGAGGTGACCCGCTTTACCACATCTACCACATCTGTCCATCTGGACCTCTTTATGGGCTGTACATCCAGCAACCACTAAAAAATACAGGTAGATTTCACCTTGAGAGCAGATTTTAAAGGGCCAGAAGTCTTTATTTTTAAAGTTAAAATATTTAATTGTATCAAACTGAATAATCAAGTTTCCTTTTTGGAAATCTATTAATACGTTTGTAGCCAATAATTGTGTTTTTGGATTATGAAATGTTTAATTATTCCCCACCGGATATTTTCAGAAGAAGACTTTTTAAACCGGTATGTAAATTCAAGCGTTCGCAACAATTGCTATGTTTAAAAAGCTTGTCCGGGCTTTGGAAATTGGATTGTAGTTGTAAGGAAGGACGTCTTTGACGAGTCTTTGTGTGCGCTGCATGCCGTTAACAAGCATGCAGTGGGGAATGGTTACAAATGAGAGTTCACTCTCTGAGCAGGGACGCCTTATGCATTTGTGAAGACAAAGTTCAAGACTGGAATTTGTAATGAAAATTTAAACCCTCGAGTTACCGACGTCCAGTGTTCTATTTTTAAGATTCAGCACTTAGGGATACCAGCGAAACCACACTACACGTGTTAGTGTGTGAGTGTGTTTTATATGTACAATAACAAACTGTCTCATAAGCCAGATATTTACGCATTAAATTTGGGCTTCTTGGGATCACATCATCTTCTTCAACCAGACAGCTGAAGACCCTGATTTAGAAATATTAGTTTGCATTAGCATTTTATTGGAAGAATAAAGAGAAATGTCTCAGTTTATGGGTGCAGAATAGACCATTTGAAGCCATTTAGCAACACTTGATGCGCCATTAAAACATCTCACAGCTATATTCATGCGCCTATAGCTACGAATATGTATAAATATTTGCATTTTATCATTTCTTCCATTTTAAAAGATAATGCAAGGATAAATCTCTGCTTGGTCAATTCATTCAATAGCTATTCTAGTCTTATTTTCAGGAGACAATACAGCTCTGCTTGGACTTTTTACGTGTTACGTTTTCAGCTGCATTTGAACTTGTTTCAAATGATTAACAAGAATTGTAAGGAAGATTTAAATGTAGATGGCAAATATTCAGACTGTCTGGGACATTAATTGATTATATAAAGCACTGATTTCTTTAACCTGCTGAATGTGAATATACAGAAATTGGATTTTTAGGCAAGTAGGTGCAAACATATACTTTATGTGACACAGGTCTAGAGAGTGTTCAGTGATCCCTGGCAGTCCAGTGGTTGCTGGTTGTCACTAGATGACACTAGATGAAAGCCCTCTACACCTCTGAACCTCATTGGGATTGCTTTCATTGCTAACAGACTGCTTCGATCGCCTGTGATTTAAAGGTGATTTGAAGTTTTGACAAACAACTCAGTATCTTCCATTAAATTATGGGCGACTGCGGCAATCTACTAGCAATCAGAGCTATCATGAGGTTATTGGTGCAGCACCCCATAATCTCTTAGCCACCAATTTCACCTAATGACTGCCAGCAACCTTCAGCAACCACTCGCCAATCAGCCGGGATTGGTGGTCTCGAAGATTGTGTGACTGAGGCTTCAAAGACTAACCTTGAACAATGTTCACAAACTGCATGGTATACTTACAGTTTTGCGTTAATAACTTTGACTTTTTGTAGCAACGTATCCATCTCTGAATGGCTGGCCATGTGTGGTTCTTTATAAAACTGTTAGCTGAGGTAACAAGCCACTCTTGTCCCAATTAGCTTTTGTAAAGTTTTCTAGTGGGCAGCAAACAGTGTTGCATGAGGGATCACAAATACTCAGTGCAGTCAGATTGGAACATGAATGTATTCTAACCTTGCAGTGGCCATGTAAACATATTGTCCACTTGTGCTGATTTGCACTGCGGGCACTAACCTGACAGTTTCCTTGCAAAGTAGTGAGAAACGTGTGAATTGTACCATCTCCTTTTTGTGTCCTACGTGTGAAAAAGGGTAAAGTTGGACAATGTCCGTACCGGATTTTCCTGGGTTTATGTGTAAAAATTGGGTTAATTCAACTCTAATCTTTTTTTTCTCCAAGCTATAAAACGCTGGTGCGGTATTGTCGTCGCGCCATCAGGCAGGTGGGCGGGCGGAGTAGACAACCAAGTTTGTGAATGTGATAACTTGAGTACAAGGCTGTGTAGGAGCTTCAAATTGATGCCATAGGTGTGTTTACTAAAAACCTTGTACAAATTTAGATCCCTGTAACTTTTACCTCAAGCTCAGAGGTCAGAGTTCAAGTTACCTGAAAATCTTGTGAATACGATAACTTGAGAACAAGG
>VURO01048875.1:29927-53245 GCA_015108175.1 Pelvicachromis taeniatus
GTCGTCGCGCCATCAGGCAGGTGGGCGGGCGGAGTAGACAACCAAGTTTGTGAATGTGATAACTTGAGTACAAGGCTGTGTAGGAGCTTCAAATTGATGCCATAGGTGTGTTTACTAAAAATCTATGACAAGTTTAAATCTCAATTACCTAGATCTCAAGGTCAGGTTCAGAGGTCAAGTTTTCTGAGTACATGCAATAACTTAAGAGGAAACTCCCTTAAGATTTTGGTCCCATATGTGTATCTACTAAAAACCTTGTACAAATTTAGATCCCTGTAACTTTTACCTCAAGCTCAGAGGTCAGAGTTCAAGTTACCTGAAAATCTTGTGAATACGATAACTTGAGAACAAGGTGACGTAGGATTACGAGGCTGAAGGTTGGTAGCAGTACAGATCATTTACTTTGCGTCACTTGGTTTTATCTTAGCATATCTGTACATGAGGATATTTACATTTTAAAAACTCTAGTGACAGGTTTTTTTCTCCCCACACTGGCACTCTGTTAGATTCCTAAAAATCATCCTGTTCCTGTGCCTGCAGCCACTGTTCAATGAAGACCTGGGGGAGCCTTTCACCATCCTCCACAGCGTCTCACACGTCCAGGCTGGCGTTCACAGCGTGGAGGTCCTGCTGCTCCGTGTCCAGAAAGACCCAGAGGAAACCAAAGGAAGTGGATACTCAGTGTCTCTCGAGTGGATCACAGTCGCCAACACTGCAGGACAAGGTGGGTGGCACACTGATTGATTGACTCAGTATGATAATCGAGCATGAAGTAAGATAAGACCAGTGTGTCATAAATGATTAGTATATCCGTTTCAAGCCTGTGATTTAATTTTAATTTCCTTCCCTCCTTTTTTTCTGTTAGCAGTATTTCAGTAGAAAGCAGAAACCCTTGTTAATTAAACTGTAATAGCATATTGGTCATGTACTTCCTTTAATGGACTTGAAATATTATGTCCCAGACGAGATTAGTGTCCTCCGAAGCAAACATTGGCAAGAAAGATTTTCATTTAAGTCCTCACCGTAATGATTCAAATATTGCATAGAAAAAAACAACAGCCTTTCGAGAGTCCCTTCTTCATTTCATTGGATTTAAAGTTGCATCCCTTTGATATTTGCTTAATCGTTTGCTGCTTATTTAGTATCTCGCTGTTTGACTAAACCTTAATTTTGCTAATGCTAATCAACACTATCTGGTCTGGGCAAGGAACATGCTCAAATGGGGACTTGAAGTGGCACCAGCCCCTCAAACAGATGATGTCAATCCAAAGGGGAAGTCTAAAAATCACTTTTTGGGAAAAAGCACAGGAAAAGCCACTTTTTTGTACAGTGTCACTTTTCATGCAATAAAACAGCCATTCCCAAAGTCAAGAGTGTTGCTGCCCACTTAAAACCAGAAAATCCCATAGTGCCCACCCAACCTGAACTCTACCCTCTAATCAGTATACAAGAGAAAGTGATACATTCCCTTGAAAATGTTATTAAAAAACATAAACCACACAGGTTGTTGGCTATTAAATTGCTAATGTTACTTAGTCATAGGCAATGTTTTAAGACCAATGTGTGACCGACCTGCCATTGGGACACAAACGTCAATACAAGAGCAGTAAATTTAGTAAAGAGGAATATCAGAAAATAACAACCTCCTATTACCACTTTTTAATAGACTTAAATACATTTATATAAATATGTAACTCAACATAGTTGTGAATAATTCCAAGGTGAATTTCTTTTGTTACTGTGGTCCACCTGCAGTACCCTCACGGCCCACCAGGAGGCCACTGCCCACACTTTGGGAATCACTAATAAAACGTGTATGGACACAAAGCACAACACAAAGTCGTGTCAAGAAATCATGCTCAGGTTTTTCTGAGCCAAACTTTTAATGCGGTCTTTATGATTTATATATAAGAGATTTTAAGATTGCTTATTTATGCCTCATTTAGGATGTTTTACCCCCCCACCCCCCCTCATTTTAAGCTAATTATAGGCTAAAATATAATGGCGCTTAATAAATAGTTAACAAAAAAATTGCTCATGTTGTAGATTATATGTAGACCATATTATTATATATTTATATATTAACATATATATACATGTATTAATAAAAATGCCACCAGATGTAAATTCTAAAACATCAAAGTGAGTATATGTTTCTTTATTTATTAATTTTTCATGATTTTTTTACTGAGAGATAATCTGTGCTGCTCACATTCACAAACCCAAGCCTGGAAGCTGCCCAGTAGAATCACTGGAGCAGTAGAAAGGTCTTACTGAAGGGCAGCGTGGCAGATGATGTTAATGTAGAATAGCCAGGAGCTGCTTTTTCACTTTCCACACAGATTTCTTTTTCCTGTTGGCTTAGCAAATGGACTGCCGTCTTGTTACAAGGTCTCTTTTTTATATTTAGCAGATAAACAGCTGCAGGTTCTAGCTTTTTGAATCTGAAGCTTAGTCAGTTGTCCACGAAAGACGGATTTTAATTTAGTCATTCAAACTGGTAATTTTGAGACGATAAAGAATAAAAGATCAATTTGAAATGAACTTTTAACTTCAAAAATACAAGTATAAACTTACAGACTGATCATAAAGCTGAATTTAGCACTCTTACACTTAAAAGTTTCAACATATCCTTGTATCCTCACACCAAGATGCAGTTACTGAGTACAAAATCAATGAAAAAAAACTGAGAAAAGCAGAGAAATGTGCATTATTCATAAGACGACATCATTGCCCATTAAAACAACCAACAATAGGGAAAGGAACCATGTTACAGTTGCTTTATATTACTATCAGGTTGCAGGCACATTCTTTATTTTTTAAAAACCTAATAACTTGCACAAAATACCTACAGAAGTAAAAAGTCCCCTCTAATATAAGTGGTTTGAGCACGCTCTGTAAAGACTGCTGGGAGTTCTGTACATGCAGTGCCTCTTGACATGAGATGTTTTTCTACTCCTCCTGGTCTCCGTCTGAGTTTAGAAAAGATTACTTTACACGGGGGTCACTGTGTTCTTTGATTTCCACATGCAGGTCAGGAGAAAAAGTATGAGGTGAAGAAGAGGAGGGTCCTCAGGGGGAAGTCGGTGCCTCACTACGCAGCGTTGGAGCCCAAAGGGAAGGGGCTGATGCTGGCGTCAGAGAAGCCATTTGTTTTTACACATGTGGACGGCCGACTTGTGGAACAGCCCGAACCAGAGCCCATGGAGGTGGAGAAGACAGGTGGGTAAAAGGTGCTGCTAGGAAGTCTGTTAGCGAACAGCATGAGTAATATTACTCAACGCCTGTTGTTATAACATATTACAGTTCTATAATAACACAAAGCACAAACACAAAATGAACATGGACCGTACTGGACTTCTTTATTAGTCTCATAGACTGTATGGTAATCAGCTAATGCTAGCGAACTTAATTAGGAAACTGCATTCATGTGGTTTATGGGCACATTGCACAGACACACACACACACACACACACACACAGAATTTTGCTTACTGGAAGTGGAGTTCAGACTTTTTGACAAGTTGTACCTCACAGTAAACTATATCACTTTTTCAGATAATTCCATTAAATGCAAAAGTAGCAGCCTTTGTTTCAGGCTCTAAAGGTACTTGCCGTATATCTTCCAATAGTAGCCCCGGCGTTTATTCAAAAAATTATTCAGCCGACCCGGCATTTAAAAGAGACCGGCGGTTATTGGTGACCGGCTCTTATTCCCTTCTCAGACAGAATTGTCACAGAAGTGAGAGGGAAAGAGGACCCAGGCGCGGTTTTTAGACTGAGGTGAAAAGACACTGCGTTTACATATAGTGCTCCAAAACGTATTTCAACAGTATAAATAATTGTGTGTGTGTGTGTGTACAGTTTTGTTGCCAGTCCATTTCCTGAGTATTGAGCTGTCTGATGACTTGAGGGAAGAAACTGTTACACAGTCTGGCAATGAGGACCTGAATATTTTGGGACCTCTTGCCACATAGCAGGAGGGCACATGTTTGTGTGAGGGGTACGTGGGGTCATCTACAATGCTGGTGGGTTTTTCGAATGCAGTTTGTGTGAAAAATAAATGTGTGATGAAGGGAAGAGAGACTCAGATGATCTTCTCAGCTGGTCTCACTGTGCACTGCAGGTGCTTGAGATCTGTTACTGTGCAGTTTCCATACTAGTGATGCCTCGACAGGCCTGGGGGCGTAGGAGACGGACTTTGCTCAGCCTTTGCAGGAGAGATGGTGCTTCTTGTCTATTGAGCTGGTGTTGAGAAATTAGTTTTTTTGACAGGTGAACACTGACGAATTTGATGGTCTTGACAATCTCCAAAGTGTATTTTCAACAGAGAGTGGATGCCCCTGATCTTCTAAAGTCAACAATGTGTATCTAATAAACCAACAGCTAAATGTAATGCTCCTTTTTAGTTTTTTTAGTGTTTGCATTTCAGCTGTCAGAATATGAAAAAGTACAAACTTTATCTCTATGAAGTTAACTTTCCAAAACAAGTTCTTATATCCAACTTCTTCAAGGAGTGTTGAGATGCAAGAAACCCAAATCAGCACTAATAGGACATACCTGTGTTGAGCTGTTGTATGTTTTAGAAGTGCATGTAATTATAACTCTGTTATCTGCAGCTCTCAGCAAGAAACAGAAGTCCTGTTTCAGTTTTTTTTTTTGAAAGTCTTTTCCACGCTGCTCATTTCTGACCCTGGTGATCTCTGTCAACACAATTTGTGCAGAGTGCCGACCTAATATAGGAAAAGTCTCGTTGTCCTTAACACAACATTTGACTCGGTGTTGCTCATGCTTGAGACTGTGAGAAAACACTAAAAAATGATTTGACACAGCTTGTCATTTATCCTATTTATAGTGATGTATTTTTAGATTTTTTTTTTTTGTCTCAAAAATGCTGTCTGAAACTGACCTGAAAGTCAAGCTGTCTGTGAATCTGTTAAAACGGTGACAGAAAGTGAAATAAAAGATCCGAGTGGCATTCCTGCCTCCCACCATGAGACATGCGACTGCCATCACTCCCACCTTTTCCCACATTTTGTGTAATTGGACCGTTTCTGGTTAAGATTCATTACGCGGTTGCTTTTGCTTGTCACGTCGACTTCCTTCGCTCATTACCTTTCAGAGCTGCTGGTTGAATGCGCAAACTGACTAGTTCTCTTGTCGCCATAGAAACGTCTGAGCGGGCAGCAGAATATTCCCAATCAGACTGAGGTCTCTGTCAGGTCAGGTGATCTGTATCTGTGTACACAGATATGTTTCCAGGCCATTTATTCCTGTTGCACAGGACCTGTGAGACGCCATCAGCATATTCTCTCAGTCTCGCTGACGAGCTGAAAACGTTAATTCAGCAGTGAGAGTGATTTTTTTTCCCTTCTTTTTTTGGATGTCTTTAGGCCTGCAGCATACTAGTTTTTAATACTTTTATTAGATAGTTAAGTGATGGAATGACTTAATTAATAATGCCAAAAATAAACCGTGTCTTCAGACTGCTCCACAGTTACAGACTGTAACTCTGACTAAGAAGCTGCATGTTCTCACATTTTAGACACTGGAAAAAAAGTTCATCCACTCATTGAATGACTTTTAAATTATTATAAAAACTACCAGTTAGTTATTTTTGATTAATTAGAGGGACAGTGCAGCATTTTATTTTTAATCCTGGTTATTAAAATAACATTGGAAGCTTTACTAACAGTCCTTATCGTCTGAGTCTTGATTTGTGCTGCAACATTTTGACAGTAGGGTCAGAATTTAGTGCACCCCCCCCCCCCCCTCACTAAAGCGTGGATCTATTTTGCCTCATATCGGTGCTCAAATCAGCTCAAACTGGTTTCTTGACAATGCTGTACTCTGATAGTGTCCACAGTTCACCAGTATAAGCACCTTTGAGATGTGATGGAACAGGAGGATCACATCATGGATGTGCAGCCAGATCTGAAGAAACATAGTGATGCTATCATGTCAGTGTGGCCCAAAATCTCAGAGGAATCTTTCCAGTATATTGTTGAATCTGTGCCATTACAAACTAAAAGAGTTCAGAAGGGAAAACAGGGTTCAAGCCAAGGTGTACCTAATAAACTGTCCTTGAGTGTGGAATTTATGCATTTTGCATAATGTGGCTTAAATTCAATCATCACTAAAAAAATTTCTTTTGCTATATTGAGTGGTCAAAGGTGTCATATTGATATTTAAAGTGTTTTGATTGATTCTCGACGTCGGCTCAGGAACATGCTGCTCTCTGCCTTTCAGCGAAGGCATTAATTAAACAAGTAAAGATGAAAAGGTAGCAAAATGTTCTTTTAATGTTATTAGAAAAGCTTGAATGGTCATGAAAAGTAGGAACATTTCCTGTAACGGTTTGAAAGCCCTCTAACGTTTACTGGAATGTCGTGGATAAAAAAGACAGAGGACAACGGTCCTACGGGTGAGAAATAGGGAGCGAGATAAAGACATGTTTAAGGAGAGCAGTGAGATTATTGAATATGTAATGCCTGATGTCACACAGGCTGATATGGAGGTGAGCCTGGTCTTTATGATAATCCCTTCAATATGACTGCATACAGAGCCAAGAATAGAGGAAACTATAGAACTAAGTATTTAGAGCAGTCTGATGTCAGAGCTTATATATAGATACATATATATACATATACACACAGATAGAGAGATAGAGGTATATAGAGAGCGAAAATAAGGAAACTCATAATAGATCCACTTTACAGCAAAAGAAACATTGAACTAAACATTCATATCCATCTGGGCCCTTTTCTTGTTTTTAAAACTCAGTTATACTCACAACCTCTAAACAAGCAGACAAACAGCTACCTTCTCCTTCAAAAGATATATTAAAAAACCCCACAATATGACCCAGAGAGGGCAAAGTGCATGTTGATGGTGCAGAAACAGAGTAATGGCAGCTTTTGAGGCAATCCTTTTATCAGTGCTCTTACTTTCTCCTTTCGAAGAAAAGGTAATGGATTAGATGTCAAGAGAGGAGACATCTTCAAAGAAGCTTGTAAGTGACAAGAGAGGAAGCAGAAAAGATGGAGGTGACTTGATGCTGTGCTAAGGAGAGAGATGTGGATATAGAAAAGTATATAGATGACAGAGAATATGTCCAAACAAGTGGGTGGAAACTTGACGATTATTCCGATACGACGACACCAAAAACCTTGAGTTCAGTCATTTGTAGTGATGCATAGACACACAAAACTGGATTCTTTTAAACTTCTGCTAACTCAGCTCCAATACAAATAAACAATAAAAGATCAACACTGAGCAAAGAAGATTTGGAAAATGAAATGGAAGATTTGGCAACTCTCCTCCTGCCTCATTAGTTTCTTTGTTGATGCAGTTGACAACAAAAGGTGATAATGAACACCTCTTAGTTTCTCACATCCACGCCAAATATGGAGCAGGTCTGTTGGTTTGATGCTGCATAGTTGGAACAATTTAATTGCTCAGGCTTTGGCACTAATCAGCGTGTGTTGTTTATGATGGTTGTTATAGATGAGACAGTTGGTACAGAGATATTTGCGCTTCAATTACATGATTTCACTCATGCTAATCTTTCTTTTCTGTTTTATTTAAACATGTTTTATTGTTATTTGGTAGTTCTAAGAGTTGCTTACAGCAAATAATATTTTAATTTAATTGTTATGATAATAAAACCCTTCCACCTCATGTTTCAGTGTCTGCAACTAGAGAAAAATATCGCAGTTCTAATTGTAATTGAATTACATACAAAGTGGGATTAAAAGGAATAGTCAAAAACGTTACCTTATTTGTTCTCACCTTCATGATCTTCTTCCAGTGCACCCCTGGACTACGTTTTTAGATTGAGTCAGTTTACTGGAAAGTAAAGATGAAAAAATTATGTTCTGCTTCACATATTTTCATTCATTTGTTTGTACTTTAATCTTTACTTTTGTGTAAATCATTTCAGTTCTTTACAGTCAGTCAAACAGGTTAATCACATGGTTGAATGAAGCCAGTAATGAATGAAACTCCCAACAATTCATTTGAAACGTGACAAGAGACACCAAGTGCTGCATGCTTGTTTATAAGCACAATTCACAATTATTAAGAGTGTCATGTGTTTTGTTCACAGTGAAGTCTTTAATATTAAATGTAACTACCAGGTGTAGCTGCACATTTAGTGGATTGAAAACTGCATTATTTCTCGCCCATATCAAGTGGAGATAAAATAGATGCAGGTAAGAAAGTGAGTAAATGTAATGTAATTACACAGGTGCATTAGCAGAGGTAAGTAGCTTAATATAATCAGCCTCTCCATCCCCTGATAGCCATCAGCTTTATTGTATTGAGTGTCACAAAATATTGTTCTTGACGGTACTGTGATATTTAAAATAAAATAATTTGGTCAAAAAAAGGTCATACTTGAAAAACACTTTGATAAAGCTTCATAAATGGAATCTTATGGGATTCAGAAGGGCAGATTCAATTCAATTCAATTTTATTTATATAGCGCCAAATCACAACAACAGTCGCCTCAAGGCGCTTTACATTGTAAGGTAGACCCTACAATAATACATACAGTGAAAAACCCAACAATCATATGACCCCCTATGAGCAAGCACTTTGGCGACAGTGGGAAGGAAAAACTCCCTTTTAACAGGACGAAACCTCCGGCAGAAAGTTTATTTCTATATTCTGTGAGTTCTCTAAGTTGGATTTCTTTAATTAAAAAAACGGATTTACAAATTTCAGGTTTTAGCTACATTGCGTGTGTGTGCAATTAGGAGTACTTTGCTGCTTGACAGTTTAAATGGTATGAAGTGGTATTATTCTTTAACACTGGTTAAGGATGTACTCTGTGTATAAAATGTATGAAAGTAATAGGAGGAGAGATCGGAGGGAGACTGCCTACCTTGGATTAGTTTAAGGATAGAAGGTTAACTTTAACCTCAACCTCATTTGTCACGTCAGAGACAAAACATACATCGAAGTGAAGGAGTCAGGCTTTTGACATGCACTTGACAATATTTAGCGTTTTTCCCTCTGATTTTATTTGACATGCCGAGTCCCCCTGAACGTTTCAGAATTCAGTCCAAATATTTTCCTGAGCACATCAAAAGTATTTTAAGGCATCAAAACTTCTTATATTTCTGAACCAGGACCACTCAGCTGTTCTTAGATGTCCCACCATCCAGGTTCACTACTAGAGGGCTTTTACTGTTTTAGCTCCTGTGCTCTGTAGGTCAGCTTTGCCTGTACCATATTTTCAAAAATATTTTTAATTTCCCTCATCTTTTGCAGAGAATATGGTTTCTGTAAAGACTTTTAAGGTGCTATTTTGAGAAGCGCTCTAAAAATACCTGTGATGAACAATGATCAATTTAACAAGAAGCAATAATTATTTTAGTTTTGTCACTTTTCTTGATATTTTGCCAAAAATAATGTGGTAATAGCCACACAATTAAATTGGATTTGGGTAATTTCTTAGTTTTCTCAGTAAGTGAAAAGAAGTGGGCTGTGTGAGTGATCAGGTTGCTGTACTTTGCTGCTTTTTAAACACCTGGCAGCTGCATTACAGAAAAGTAAAAACCTTTCACCTGAGGTATCACAGAAAACAGGATAAAAGCCTGTAGCCTGAAAGAAAATGCTGCGTATATCTCCTGTTGGATTAGCAACAGATAAAAAGGACTTTGTTGATGCAAGAAGGACTCAAAGGGACTTTATTTTAGAAATATTTATCAGTGAACAACCTCTGGCTAAGTCTTGAAAACGCCATTCAAGCACGACGGGATTGTTTGTGCCATTTCCGATTATGTTTTTGGAAGCCAAAGTCATTTTATCAAGCATCTGTGGACTTTTAGAGGAGAATCTAAAGGACAACATAATGCCTGCTGTTCATCTAATCTCCAACAAGGCTTTTAACAAACCTCTTTATGACTTACGCTTTATTCAGAGTACATCTGTTCTGAGCATTACTGGTGATGCTGGTTACACTCCCTGTGACGACTCATGTTATGTTTCATTGTAAGCATACCACACAACACAGGCGTCGTCATAGCTGAAGGAAAAATACAAAGATTTAATGTGTGCTGAGTCAGAGGCAGCAGAAAGTTGGCTGGTGGAGAATAGTGAGAACAGGCCGGAGCGGAAACGTGGTCGTCATGTTTGTGAAAAAAAAAAGCCTTTAAAGAAAGAAGTTTGGTGCCTCAGCTTCTTCATATTACCCTAACTTACATTATGCTCTAATTATAATTGACTGCTTTTACTTTTTACTGTATGCATTAATACTTTAATTGAAATTTAAATGTAAATCTGGATCTGTATCAAAATACGCTGTTAGTGCTAATGGATAATCATTTGATTTATGAGGCAGGTTCTTTCATTCGAGTAAGAGCAGTGCTTCATTAATAAAAGCTTGTATTAGCATAGCAATATTGAGGCATTAAAAAAATCATGAGTCAACATCTGGCTTGAACCCATATCTAAACTGCTAGCTTGGTAAGAGAAGTTTGCACTAAATTTAAGTGAATTACTTTATTACATTTCATTTTCACTGGACAAGAAATGCATCGAACACAGAAGGAGTATCCCACGTAGAATCCAGGCTTGAAGAAGTCGATTCCTTTAGTTACCTGCGGGGCATAATGAACAAGCAGGGAGGAACTGACACGAATGTAAAAGTGAGAATGTGCAAAAGAAGAGCTGCATTCTCACAGCTGGAGAACATCTGGAGCTCAATAACTCCAATGTGAAATTAGTGTTTCTCTACAGTGCAAAATCTTGGAGGCTATGTAAAGATGAGATACAGACCTTTATCAACAGGTGCCTAAGGAAAATTTTTAAACCTCTATTGGCATAAGAAGATCTTCAGTCAAGACTGGGGAAAAAAGCGAAGCAAGTGTCTGTAGAAGAAGAGGTAAGGAGATGGAGATGGATAGGAGATACGGTGAGGAAACCAGGCTACTGTACCACCAGATGTGTTTATGTGGAAGCTGCAAGGGTGGAGCAAAAGAGGCAGGCCAAAGATTACACGGCAATGAGAGAAATATGGGGTCTATTTTATGGATGTCAGTGGCACAAATGTCACTGTAATTTAGCGCTTCCTCCATCATTTTTCCTTCAGGCTTTCCTTCATGTCATCCATTTGTGTAAAATCTGAGGCTGTCGATGGTAGCTGTTCTGTTAAAACACTACACTTCCAGGGGAAAGAAAACTTATCATAAATACTAAGTTTTCTGTCTTATTCCCCAAAGCCACATTTTGGTTTACACTCTTATTTTAACATTTTAGGGGTAATAGGGTAGACTTTTGACAAAACTGAACTGTAACACAGGAGGGTGGACTTCTGTGTAACCGATTCTGTCTTGTTAATCATGACTTGTTATTTAAAGAGGCTGCTTTTGCTTTTCTGCTACAACATAATGTTGAAATAATGCCAAAACCATCTACATGTACTTTAATAAGTAAATCATCTAATAAGTGATGCATACAGTCATGTGAAAACTCTAAACAGCTCTGTAATAAACTGAGTACGCCCCACTATTCAGTAGTTAGTGCTGCAAAAGGGAGTCCGACTAAGTTAAAGTAATCGTTCTTGTAAGCGTTGTTGAGGAGAAATTTTGATCCACTCGTCATAACGTTGTTTCAGTTCATTGAGGTTTGCGGACATTCATTTTACACACGGGTCCAGCCACAGCAGTCGCGTGGACTCGAGCTATTTGAGCGCCTTCATTCTTTTGTTCTTTAGCCATCATGGTGTGAATTTCCTGTTGTGCTTGAGCTCATTGTCATGTTGCATGACCCAGTTTAGGCCAAATAATATTTTTTCTATTTTATTGGTCTAAACGATCATAGAATATGTATGTATTTCTCCCCATAACAGGTGTGTCAATCTAAGCAAAACTTTGAACAACAGTGGTCACATGTACAGCAATTATTAAAATCTATATGTTTTTTAAAAAGGATTTATTATAAAAACAGTTTTTTAAATTTATTTTTGTATTCCTGATCCCACTGCGATTACGATGTGTGATAAGTTTTTTCATATGTTATCGTTTGTTTGCATTTGTTTCACACGACTAAATATGGAATGAAGAGTTTAAAAAGGCACTACAGACATATTAATAACCCACTAATTCATTATAAAAGAAAATGATTGTTCAAAACTTTCTGTTGTTCCACCAGTTGATTCATTTACATTATTTTGTTTGTGGACAATATTTTGTCCCAACATAGCAGAACGTAATATGCAAAGCAACTTTTTTTTTTGTAGTATAATTTTGTTTTCCCGTTAATAATGCAAAAGTTGAAGGTTTTTTTGGTGTTGTTTCATAAACCAAACACTGAAATAATTAGAAAATAAATAGATGCTTGTTTGGTTTACTCATCTCGCTTGATATTTGTAGGTTTTAATAATTCAATACATTAAAATTCAGCATGCGAATTGGCTTAATAGCTTCGCTGTGAGCTCATTCGTGGTTATCCCCACTTGCGCTATGATGATCCATTTATTTTAATGGTCTCCTATCTGCAGTTGACTGAATATTCAAAAGTAATTTCCTTCAATGTCTGCACTCTATCAGATCTTTTATGTATGACTCAGAGACAGCTGGCTCAGGACGATCATTAACTTCAGCACCGCACATTTCTCTCCACTTTGAAATCAGATCCCATTTACTTTTGGCAACAGACGACTGAGGACATCACGCTGTGTGTGCGCATGCCCGAGGGTATCACCAAAGAGGGGGTGCAGTTCAGGCTGACGGCAGACACCATTACCATCGGAGTTCAGGGTTTCCCTCCATTGCTGGGAGGCCAGCTGTTTGCATCTGTAGACCCCGAGGCCAGCACCTGGATCATCAAAGATGACAAAAGGTTTGCAGTCTGAAATGTGGAGAGTTGATGAAGTTGTTCCTCCGCTCGCCATTTTCCCGCTTTCAATCTTTTCTTCACTACAACATGTTAGTTAACTTCTTTTCACTTCACCATCATTCAATTAAAAACTGCCACTAGACTCATGCAGGTTTCACTGGACAAGGAAACAGGTTAGAATACCTACATGCTTTAATAAAAATAAAATAATAAGTGATACAATACATAGTGGCATCAATACTTTTCCCACCTCTGCAGTAGATTAGAGAAATATCTCACATACTATATGTAACCTTTACACAATAAATCTCAGCACAGTTGTCATCTTCATGAATTAAATATACTGAATGTGTACAAGATTGATGCACTCTGGGGATTTGAGTAGCCTCAAACGTGATTTGAGTTTTGATGTTGAGTCAGAAACCCCAACCCTCCGGGGATCGGTGAATTAGGAATTAATTAATAAAGCCTTTAAAAATTGATTTATTTAATGGTTTTTGCTCCAGAAAGAAATGCATTAAATTCCTTAAATTGTTCCCATTACAAATATAATATAAAATGTATGAAATGTGTTTAAATCAATATGTTTTCTTAACAAAGCGTTAGCTTCCTTGTGTTCCTACTGGGTAAGAAAACATTTTTCAATATTCTTTGCTAATACAAACATCAGAGAGAGAGAGAGAGAGAGAGAGAGAGCAGGTATTTGACTTGCGAGTTTTTGTGTTGTCTTGAGAGTCAATTCCTGCTTCAGATATTTATAAAACATAATTAACAGAATTAAGTCGTCATAGGTTTTTATAGTTAGTGCCTCAGCACATGTATACGTTTTTAAAGCACGCTAACACTATACACTTACCAACTACTGTATTAGGTGTACCTGTTCAACTGCTCTTTTTATGTAAATGTCTACTCAGCCAATTGAATGACAGCAGCTCGGTGCATTTAGTAGAAAGGGTCAAGACAACTTGCTGAAGTTCCAACTGAGCATCAGAGTGGGGAGGAAAGGTGAGATAGGTGACTTTGAGCAGGGCATGGTGCCAGAGAGGTGGTCCATGCATATCTCAGAAACTGCTGAGATGGGATTTTGCTGCACAAACATTTCCAGGGGTTTCAGAGATTGATGTGAAAAATTAAAAAAAATAGCAGTTATCTGGGAGAAAATGCCTTATTTATGCCAGAGGTCAGAGGAAAATGGCCAGACTGCCTCAAGTTGACAGGAAAGCAACAGTAACTCATATAAGCGCTTGTTACAACTAAAGGGTGCAGAGAACATCTCTGAACTGACAACACATTGGGCCTTGAAGCAGATGGGCTACAACAGCAGAAGACCACACCAGGTGCCACAATTGTCCCAGCCTACGATTCACATTGACTCACCAAAATCGGATTAAGGACGATTGGAAAAACATTGCCTGGTCTGTTGAGTTTCACTTTTTTAATGCTAGGGTCAGGCCCAGCATGCAGGAATTCTGTACCTGTATATTATATGTTGTGATATTAGTTATTAGTGGAGAATCTACTCAATCTACCGAGCAGCATTTCATGCCAGTTCAAGGCAATAGCACATTGTGAAGGACCACTCACAATGTGAGTTTGGGTACGACGACCCGTTTATTAGCGACCCAATGTTTCTGCTGCGGCTTTTGACAGCTTCCCTGCCCAGGACGCAGTCACTCCTGTCTGGTCGCTCTCCACCCAGCTGGCCGTCACTGTTAAAATACACACACACACCTGTCAGGTTGACAATCAGCTGTTCACCTGCCTCCGTCCCGCCCCCGTGAGCTCACTGCGTCACCTCTCCTCTGCAGCGGCCAGAGACCACGCCTCCGCCACACACATGATTAAGGGACCTCACTGTAAGCATCATACATTTTAGTTATTATGGTTAGAAGTCTCAATTCAGATGCTTCATTTTTGTGTTATTTTGTATATATTTTAAAGAAGAGTAAGAAGTTAAATGTTATGAAACCAATTTTTCAGTGTTACATAAGTTCAGTTTGCTTTGAAGGCTACAAGTGAACAGATGAAACTAAAGGGAAACACTGCAAAAAACTGCACTGCAGTATTATAGTGTAACACCAACTCAGATGAGTGAAATGTACTGTAATGCAATTGTTGCTTTCTTACACTCACACCAATGGGCTGCCACTGGCCCACAAGCCCCACTTTGTGATCCTGGAGTATTTTATATATATATAAACAAATTTAACATAAACATGATCTAATCTATGTGTTGCATAGAAATGACACACTGTTGCCTTTTGGGGGATTTTCATTTTTTTTCAGTTCTTTTATATAACCTTGAATCACATTATGTGGGATATTCTTTTTTTTGCAGTGTTTAGCACTCACTGAATGTTATTGTATCTTTAGTGGCTCTGCTCGCAGTGCTTTCAGGGTCAGAGCTCCTGCGTATGTATTGCAAGGCAAATTGCTTCTAGGTAATGAGGCTGGCTTTGAGTTATTCGGGAATATTTATTTATTAATAAATTGGCACCGCTGGGAAAGAAGCACCTTAAATTGGACAAACTTCTGCATGCAAGTGTTGGATAAAGAAAGCAGGACTAAAAGACTGGAGGAGGAGAAAGGTTGGCACTCACTTGATATATTGTTGTTCAGTGAAGACCTGGGGCCAAGCCTTACCCAGCTCTCTTGCAGCAAAATAGTCTTCCACTGTGGTGTTGCACTTGCATGTTACTGTTTGAGTTATGACTGACAGTAAGAAAAAAAAGAAAAGGGACTAATATCAGTGCAGGAGTACACGATGTCCACATGTTGTCTTGTTTTCTTTAAACTTTAATGGTCATCCTCAGTCACCGAGCTGGATCGCATTTGTCATTTTGAAGCCACAAAAGGCTTTATGGAGCTTTTCTCAGAAATCTGACTTCCCATTTAAATTAAACTAATTTAAACTTGACTAAGGGTATTGTAACATATTTCGTCCATCATTTGACAAACACAAACTTCAACCACTGTGATTCAGTCAGAGCTGAATACTTTTCATATAAATTGGCTCTGCTGATCCAGTACTCGGTATGAGTTGAGTCATATCCTCTGGTATAAAACCTTTTATTTTTTATTACCATCTTTGCTTCCTGTTCCTTTAATACAAGTCCTCCAGTGTTCCATTCAGTGTGAAACCACGTTACACAGTCTATTTCCGATAATCCTTGATAACTTTAAAGGCTCTTGTATCTGAGAGGCTGGGAGTATGAATGCATTCGTCCCTCTCTGTCTTTGTAGGGTCCAGAGGAAAAAAACAAAACAAAATCATGTATTGTGCATGTAAGAAGCTATCATTTTATTTTGTATTCTATAAGCCTGATTATCTCTCAGAGATACATTTTACCATCAGTGGCCCTTTCTTTTATTCTTTGTGTGTGCTGTTGGGATGAAGTTCATATCCTGAAGTCCTTTTGAGCTCGGAATATCTTACAGAAATTCCACTTCTGTCGGTGGTGCTGTTTGTTTGTCCGTAACCCTTTTACGGTAGACAACAAAATAAGCAGTTTATTTGTTTTTCCATTATTTCGATTGAACATTTTCTCCTTACTAGAGTGTTATACACTTCATAGACAGACAGCTGAGCACCATTTCTCTTCCATGTGCCGTGAGGTGAGTTAAGAAGCTGCCTTTTTTGTCTCTTATATCTTCTCATCGTTGCCCAAATATAGACTGGTTTCATAACGTTCAGCAATACAATGGAGTAAGAATGAGACCGGAGTCTGAAGGCCAGAGAGAAGCTGCAGTGTGCGCACACAGATGAACGCTGTAGAAAGTTCACTATTTTTATCAGTAAAATCAGAATAGAGTGATGTCATTCAGAAAACCGAGGCAGATCTCTTCATAAGGTACATCGTGATATATTACACTTGGACTCGGTGAGTGAGCAATGATAAAGTGGACCGTGGTTAGCAATATCTTACTGAAGCTTTGGTCTCTTACATACAGAAAGCATTAAGTCTGTATGCTTTTTATGTGTTGTTGGCAGAAGGTTTGTTTTAACAGCTGTTATTCCACAGTGATTCCATGTTCCCTGGTTGTTGGCCCACAGTTTTGAGTTTTGCAGAAGTTCTGAGATTTTCTTGTTTTGATTATCTTTGCATTTTAGGTCTGTATTCTTTATGTTGAGATTCTGGCCTTTTGTTATCATTATGTTCTGGTTATCTGTGCATTAAATTAATGGAAGGTTGTTTATACCCTTTTTGCATCCCCATTCTCTTCCCTCTGCCTCCGTGTTTTGTCTTTGGTCTCTGGTTTCTACCTTGCCTGCCTCACAGCAAAACCTATCAGATTAAAATTAACCTTCACTTGGCTGAGCTGAGAGCAGTGGTGACATCAGTTGTGAACAGACGGTCTTCTTGCCTTTCAACATCTTCAAACTTCTCTTTAGAGATGCTCATATCCATGTGCAGCCCCCTGCTGGCTGTACCCAGGCAGTGTAAGTCTTTGGGTCGTGCATTGGGATAATTTTGTTAACATAAAGTTTTGATTCTGTATTGGTGGGTGGTCTCAGAATCTCATCTCTGCTTTTTGCGGATGATGTGGTTCGGTTGGCTTCATTGCATGATGGCATACAGCTCACTTTTGAATGGTTCACAATCGAGTGTGAAGCGGAGGGAATTAGAATCAGCACCTCCAAATCCGAGGCCGTGGTCATCAGCTGCAAAAGGATGGACCCACGGGTCAGCGGGAGATCGACAGACAGATTAGTTCTGCGGCTGCAGTGATGCGGACGCTGTACCGGTCTGTTGTGGTGAAGAGAGAGCTGAGTGTAAAAGTGAAGCTCTCAATTTACCGGTCGATCTACATCCCTACCCTCACCTATGGTCACGAGCTGTAGGTAGAGATCGCGGATACAAGCGGCAGTAATGGGCTTCCTCCGAAGGGTGGCTGGCCTCTCTCTTAGAGATCAGGTGAGAAGTTCAGCCATCCAGGAGAGGCTCAGAGTAGAGCCGCTGCTCCTCCACATCGAAAGGAGCCAGTTGAGGTGGTTCAGGCATCTGACAAGGATGCCTCCTGGGCGTTCTGGGTGAGGTGTTCCGGGCATGTCCCACCAGGAGGAGGCCCCGGGGTTCCTCCCGACAAGCGTGGCTGGGGAGAGGGAAGTCTGGGCTTCTCTGCTTGGGCTGCTGCCCCCGCGACCCGGCCCCAGATAAGCAGACGAAGATGAATGGACAAAGTTTTGAGTTTCCTTGTCCATGATCGTGGGAGTGCTTTAGTGTAGTTTCAGATTTTATGACACTTCCTGACTTTCTGTAACGTGGTGCGCACAGTAGACCAGTGTGGAGTCAGTATGCCAGCAAGTCTGCCTCTCTGTGACATATCGCTCCAGGATCATCCCCAAATGAAACAGTGAGCGATAACTGCAACAAGAGGAAAACATTTTACTGAAAACCATTAGACTGCAGAAGGAGTACAAATGGTTATAGAGCCTGTCTGGCAAACTGTAATCACAGCTTCCCCACCCGCAACCCTTCTGTACTCAAATGACTGAAGGTTTTTTTTTAGATAAAACTTTTATTTTGTAAACTCTGCTGTCAGTTTGCCTATTACATTGCTGCTCACAAAGTGGGCTGTAACAACTGACTGTAACAGATTCAGTTTAATAGAATCAGTCAGCTAAACTTATGTGAATGTCATGATATCGGATGCTTACAGTCTAATTGCCAGCTTCTCTTGCTTCACTGTCTCTGATCCATTCAATTAGCATTGCGTAAAGTTGCTGCTGACTAAAAACAACTTGCTTGACGTGCTCATTGAACTGAGGATCATCACTGTGTTGTGACACTGTTAAGCTGCATGTTGTATAAATGTGAAACTTCTCAATCACTCTATGGACCATTTATACAAGTGAACAGTGGTAATTTTATTACAAGGAAACATGATTACACACCAACGTAGTTCATTAAGCTGCATTTGTTTAAAGAAAAAAAGCATGTGTAGTACCTCAGTGCCGTGAAAAAGCATTTGCCCCATTCATTATTTCTTTTCTCTTTTTTAAAAAATATTTTACATACTTTAGAAAAATTTAAATATTAGGCAGAGATAACACAAGTACATATAAAATGCATCCGTCCATTCTCTTCCGCGGGGTACACCCCGGCCGCCATCCTATCACAGGGCTAACACATAGAGAAGGACAACAGTTCACACCTATGGACAATTTAGAATCATGGGCTGTTTTGTATATTATAGATTTTAAGTGTCGATGGACAAAATTGAAACTGAAATGTTTATTTTATTCTTGGTAATTAATAAGTAGGCAGAAATAATTTGTAGGCAGAAATAATCCAGTTCCTGGATCCAGATGAGATCTGGAGAACATGGAGGTGACATCTACCATTGTTAAACTATCACTTTTGTATGTACTGTAGATCTTCCATTAGTAGCCCGGGTGCTTATTAAAAAAATTATCCGGCCGGCTCGGCGTTTAAAAGAGACTGGCAGTTATTGGAGACCGGCTCTTATTCCCTTCTCGGAATTGTTGCGGACATGAGAGGGAAAGAGGACCCAGGCGCGGTTTTTAGACTGAGGTGAAAAGACACTGCGTTTACATATAGTGCTCCAAAACGTATTCCAACAGTTCAGAAATAATGCAGTTCTCAAATGTGCTCCTGCTTTGCTCCAGAGTGTCTCCTTGTCTGTGGTAGCCCAGTGCACGAGTGGTGCTCCCCGAAACGTCTCTCCGCCCAACTCTCCTCAAGAGGAAGTAAAAGACCAGAAAATCACAGTTAGCAGGTTCGCTAGCCGACAGTTCCAGTTCAGTGTAATAATCCCACTTCGATGGTCGCTGCATCCAGCTTAAATGCTGCTGGTCGTAGATGATGGCTGATTGGAAACAGCTGGCCGAGTGATGAGACGCAAGAGGACCTACCACAGTGCAGAGGGGTTTTTTTGGGGTTTTTTTTTTGGTGCAACGTTCCAGTCACACTCCATACCAGTTGGTGGCAGTAATGCACCATTCAGTTGTTTGCCAACCGCCAATAAAATTTAAAATGAAGAAGAAGAAGACAGCGCGGATGCACTTCCGTGTCGAAGGTCGCCCGGCTACTATTGGAGACCGGTGTCTATTTGTCGTGACATGTTTTAAAACCGGCCTTTATTAGAAACTAGTGTTTAAAAGAGACAGGCTACTAATGGAAGATATACGGTACTTGTGACGCAGTGACAGAAAAATTGGCTCCAAAAGTTAATAACTTCATCGTCAGTCCAAAATCACATCTTACATTTTATTACAAATCTACTGTCAGAGGATTTTGAATAATAATTTTTTTAAGAGACAAAACCTGCTCAGCAAAGGTAATAATAACAATAATAATCATTATTTTGGATTTTTTTTTTTCTTTATTAAAAATGAAAAACAGTTTATGAATAATCAAATTAGTTTTGGGCGCATTTTGTCTACAAACATTTGCAGCTGAAATCAAAACAAATATCACTCTTTTATTAAAACTCAAAATGCATCTCAAATGAAAGCTTTATGATATTGCAGTAATAATAGTTGGTAACATTCCAGTTTTTCTTCTTCATTTATTCTGCAGCACAGCCTCAGACACTTCTTGCTTCAGAGAAAGACGATTCATGTCAAAACTGTTTCTGCCCATCTCAATCTTTCCAAGCCTTTCTATGACCTTTGTCATCAACACTCAATCTTAGCCTATTACACTGCTACTGATTGGATGTTTACACATTGATTGGATCATTTTCATCCAAAGTACTGTAAATACTCTGCAGTTTATGAAAATTAGTCTCTCAAATAGTTTCTGAAATTGTGGAAGGAGATTTTTTTGCAGCTTGAACCATCTAGTGTAATTTAGTGAATCACTAAGTGAGCTTCCTGAAGCTGCCAGTTAGCACATCACGTGCTTAAACCTATGTCTCTTTCATCAGCACCACTTTTGCTAATGAGGAATACATGTGTGTGTTTGTAATTGTGTATTCTCTGTCTCCAGTCTGGAGGTGACCCTGGAGAAGCGTGCTGAGGGGCCCATGTGGCTGGAGCTGGTGATGGGCGACAAGAGAGGGGAGTATGTGATGAGTGATGAGCAGGCTGCCCTCATTCATGAAAGACTGACTCACCTTACCTCTGAAGACTTGGTGAGGCTCACTCTTCGCATTACACTGATTAAACCCAGTGCTAAATATAATGACAAATATCTTTCATCTGTACAACCAATATTCTAAAATTTCGGTATACTTTTATTTATATTTTTAATGACAGCAAATTTAAGGAGTGGTGGTATGAAACACATACGTATGAAAATGAATGAATGAACTGACGAAGCTTCTCCGATGAGAGGTGAAATATCTTCAGACAAATTAAAGAAGTCCAGTCATTTTTCTTTCCATAGAATTTTCTTTGAATACATAGGTATGAAAAAAAAACATATTTTTATGTACTTTAAATTCAAAGTTGAGATTGCAGGATTGCATTGAAGCAAAACAAAAGCTGTCCATCCCCTGAGGAAGAAGCATTAGACTGATATTTTGGTCCATGTTGACATGATAACATCACACAGTTGTTTTGTTCTCTCTTGGATTGGGATCTGGTTACTGTGGAGGTCACTTGAGTACAATGAACAATGAAAAAATGTTGAGATCATTGAAGCTTTTTCACATGACATGTTATCCTGGTGGAAGCAGAATCTATTACACAGTTAAATACAATAACTAACTATACATGGTTTCTTTTTCTCGAGGCAGTTGAAGTGGTTTCTTTGGGATGTGGTAGAATGATAAATGATGTTATCATGGGCTTACAAGACACCAGTAAGAAAACGAGGTCAAAGTGCCACCATGTCTTACTAAACAGATAATAAAACCTTGTGTGTTTTGACAAGTTTTCATTTTGTCAGCACTACTCAAAAACATTTCTGAATTTTTCACATCTCATTAAATCCATTCATCCATGTACTGTCTGAACTTCTTACCCAGTTCAGGGTCTGGAGCCTCTCCTTGATTTCATGAGATGGGAGATGGATCATTTATTATAGTTATAATTAATAACTGCACCTATGACTCACTGCCCCACACATGAATACTGTTGTACCTTACACTATATAACACTAATAGATTGGTAATAATGTTCATCAGGAGCTCAGTAAGACTGGAAGACAGCACTATAGGCCAGCTCCAAGACAGTTGAACAAGTCCCCATCAAGTGCAGAATAAACCGAGTTGATGCACTGTTCCCGCCGATGTTCAACCCCCAAGCTGTATGACGAGAGTGAGAGAGACATGGATTCACTCAACCACCTCACCAAGATCTGCATTGAGGACATTGTAATGACATTCAGACCAGATAGGTGTGTCTGAATGGTTGCAAAGAGAGTGAAGGTGATCCGGATCGAAGGGCTGGAGTTGCCAGAAGGCAAAATACCAGAGTACAGGACGGCTACAAGTGCCTGGGTATTCCACAGGCCAACAGGCACCATGATGAAGCTGCAAGATGAAGATACAGCCAGATACCTTTCAGAAGTTAAACAGAGCTGGCTGAGAAGCCAGTTGGCAGGAATAAGATCTAAACGATCAGTACATACACACTATTGGTCATCAGAAAACCAGCTGCATTAATACTGATGTCAAGACAGGAAAACTGCTCACAATGCATGGATGTCTCCATCCAAAGTCCAGTATCCTGAGGTTCTACAAGCAACGGAAAGAGGGATGGCGAGGGTTAGTGAGTGACAATCACAATTCACAAGGATTTACCATCCACAGGTAGAGGAGGTGGCTGACATCAAGAAATTCTACCAGTGGCTAGAAAAGGCTGGTTTAAAGGACAGCAACGAGGCTCTAATCATGGCAGCACATGTGCCAAATCCATAGAGGCAGGAGTCCACCACAGTTAGCATGTAATAACTGTAATTTGGCATCTTAACCAAATAATAATAGTAATATGCTTTACTATTATTTTTTAGTAAAAAAAAACAACAAAATTTAAAGTTTAATAGATGACAACATTAATTATATTTTAGGCTTAAAAATACAATTTCAACTAAAGAGTTTGCATGTAGCGTACTGGCAGATTACAAAAAATACAAAATGATTTTAGTGCTATACTATATAATTGACATATAAAGATATTATAGATTTTTTTAACCATAATAATGGTAAAGGTATAAATAAGTTATTCCTCATATTACAACAATAGTCTTGTAAACGTCAGATTCCTGTAAACCTGTCATTTTCTCTGATTTGCCACATTGCCTAAATATATGTGTGTGTGTGTGTGTGTGTGTGTGTGTGTGTGTGTGTGTGTGTGTGTGTGTGTGTGTGTGTGTGTGTGTGTGTGTGTGTGTGTGTGTGTGTGTGTGTGTGTGTGTGTGTGTGTGTTTTCTATATATATGTGGCGTGTGTGTGTGTGCATGCATGTGCGTGTGTGTGTGCGTGCGTGTGTGTGTGCGCATGTGTGTGTGTGTGTGTGTGTGCTATATATATATAGCGCATACATATTAAAATAGATGGGTA
>VURO01048877.1:0-34480 GCA_015108175.1 Pelvicachromis taeniatus
ACACAGGTGTTCACAGACACAATCTACACCTTCACTGGCTGCTGTTTTGGAACACACTATGTGCTGTCAGTCCTGCATACTGCATAACTAATATTCAGTAGTTACCATCAACCTCTGTTAGTGCTGTGGTCCGCAGATTGTGTTGCTCTGCAGTACATTATTGTGTTGTTGTCGTTTCCCTTTGCTTTTTTTTTTTTAACAGGTGATCCAGTGGATGTTTTTTTTTTTTTTTTTCTCTTTCTGTCCCTCTCTTCCTCTCTGTTTTTCTCCCCCCCACTCCCCTTCTTTCTCTCTCTCCTTTTCCTGTCCCCCAATAATGTCATGTCTGTAACAAATTAAAATTAAATAAATAAATAATAACAAAGGTCAATCAAATGGATCACTAAGGCAAAACCGCGATGGTCCTTTTGATAGAATAAAATCCGTTGGGCATCTTTCCTGACCTTCAGACAATAATTCTGATAGGTAAAGATCCAAATGGGACAAAAAAAAAAAAAAGAAAGAAAGAAATTTTCACGTTTTGATTGTACTTTTATTTTTCTTCTTCCCGAAGAGGCCATATTGATGTAAGAAAAAGTAAAGAGCAAAACACGTGCACGTGACAAAGGTTTCAACAGCACCAAGTGTCAAATATTTGTTGTTTCTCTGCTGTTGCACTCACCCTGCTTTCCTGTAGTCCAGAAAATAGCAGAGAAGAGGTTCAGCAAGACAGGCAGGCTGACAGAGAGACTGAAAGAAAGCGTGAGACAGAAAGAGAGAAAGAAAGAACGTCTGTGTCGGTGCCAGAGTGCAGTA
This sequence comes from Pelvicachromis taeniatus, assembly GCA_015108175.1. Taxonomy (NCBI): domain Eukaryota; kingdom Metazoa; phylum Chordata; class Actinopteri; order Cichliformes; family Cichlidae; genus Pelvicachromis; species Pelvicachromis taeniatus. The sequence goes on from VURO01048877.1 coordinate 796, forward strand.
TAAGGTTTCCTGAGGCTTGTTTTCCTGACTTAGCCGTACCGTAAGCCCTCCATCCACCTCCCTGTTACACATGCATGCACGCACTCACACTGCTCGCTTCTCCTCAAATCACGCTACATATCGCAGGAGATAGAGGCTTTTGGAAAAGTGAGCCTAGTTCCCTTGGGCTATTCCCAAACCAGCGCTCCGGTTACACCACCACGTTCCAGAGCGCAGTTCCTCAGTGTTGGGCTGAGTTTACTTAGGCAGACGCCTCTCTCCTCAAAAACGCTGCACAATCACCCCCAGAGCACTTAATCTCTGTTATTGGAACTCTGCTCCTATCAGTCCCCTTCCATCTAAATATTATTGGAGGCAGAGATAATAAAAAGTTGCAATAAATATGTGAAATAACACTGAGAGTGCACAGCAAGTCCACTTCCTTAGCAGTTTACATTTGAAATGAATGTGCTAATACGAGAGGGGTGCATATGTAACCGCTGGCTCAGTGGAGCGGCTTAAAAACGTTCGTGTAAAAGTGAAGTTCCTGGTTCGAAAGCCACAGTTGGCTGTGAGTACCGGTAAAGCTGGCCAACGAAAGTGCGCTTCACAGTAAGGATGTGTTTCATCTCTAGGCCATTAAAAGAGCCATCAAGTTGGCCTTGACGTTAAATTGTCTGTGCTCCATTTACGGTTGATCTGATTGCTTGCTTTGAAAGATGGCTCAGAGTCAAAAGATGCATCATCTTTATGCAGCAATGACGTGGTTTCCCTGCAAAAGCAACTGACAACTTTAGCAACAATAAAGGTGAACAGATAAGTCTACTGCTGGGGAAAAACTAGCCTGCAGCACCTGTAATTCTGTAAACTAGCCTGCAGGCGCTTAACATGTTTAGCAAAACGTATTTACAAACAATGTACACGTAACATACATGTAATATTAACAACATGCACGTAACGTAGTAGGTGTAACGTTCACACTGTACATATACATGTAAGGTAGATGGAACAAGGAAGTACACTTAAGATAGACACATAATATCAACAACATTCACATAAATGTAGTGTAGATGTAATGTCAACAATGTAGACTTACACACACCATATGTGTTTCTACATAAAATATATGAACATAGAGCCTAAAAGCTATAAAGATGTTAATAATCCTTCTACCAAGGCAGTTTATATACTGAGTTTCATCAAGACTGATTCATGAGTCTGGGAGGAGTTAGGGAAGAGACATATAGAGAATTTCAGCTTACTTATAGATCATTTGAAATTTTTGGTAAAGATTTTTAAAATAACTTGAAATTTGGATTTATTTTCCAGGGGTGATCTTAAGCTTCCATATTTTTGTCTGCATTTATAATGGCGGATAAATCAACAAACAAATAACAGCGTTATATGTATAGATAGTAGACAAGATCCGAGCCAATATTAGTGCCAGTCCATTGGTATTGTATGAATAAACATAAGGCTTTCAGACGGCCTTACATTTTTTAAATGTCGAGCAGACTCTAGTAAATAGGTTAGGTGAACAGTGTGCCAGAGGACAAAACATAATGATTAAGCTGCTGCATACATGGATGTTGGATTGTCACTTGAGAGAAACACTTTCCTGGGGCATGACTCAAACTGTTTTTAGCCCACAGACTTTACTCTAAAAGAACCAAACTGAGACTTCATGGCTTGGCAAAAAGCGAATTCAAAATTTATAATCAAAAAAGTAAAAACTGACTGTGCTCAGAGTTGGATGTTGCCTAGAGAAAAAAATAGGTTTTGCTATTTTTTAGTGGATATGCAAGTGTTTGCACCATAACGGGAGTTTTGGTAGAATAGTAAAAAAAAAAAAAGAAGAAAGAAATAACTTACATCCCTGTTTTCTCTAAACATTTTCCCCTTGACCTCGATTAAATGTTGAGTGAAAGTGTGAAAGAAGACTTACCAGTACAAAACTGCAGAAGAAGAACTACAAGAGTACATGAAAATTTTAACTGAAGGTATAGAAGATATTAAATCCTCTCGTTCTTTTTGTGCATGTTTGAATAGATGTTAACCTGAAAACGTTTGTATTTTTTCATTTCAGGGTAATATTAAATGTCCATCAGTGTCTTTCAGGTGAAACATTGAAGCTATGCTTATTGAGAAGCAGCCTGATGCCAGTGCTACAGCTCCAAAATATAATTGGCCAGATTTTAGTTCAATTAAGGCCTTAGTTACACAGGCCTGGTTTGCAACCATCATGCAGCCATTGGTCACTAGAGAAAAATGTGTATTTCCCAAGCCGTTGTGAGTAGTTGCTGGATGACTCTCGATTAAATTGGTTGCAAAGAGGGTGCTGTACCAAAAACCTTGTGATCACTTTAGTCATTAACAGATTGCTCCAGCCAACCATAGCTTACGTGGAAGGTGCCAACTTGTCTTCACACACTCTGCATTTGATCTCTATGCAGTAGCCAAACTTTGCAAAATGTGTCATGGAAACCAGAAACGTAGAACATTTGAGGTCAAAGTAAAAGTTGTGCCTTACTGCTGCAACCAACACATTTCAAAAAGTGGAGCTTTTACTTTGAAGGCGAGCACTCTTACTTGTGGTCTGAATCTGCAGCGCTTTAGAAATGGGCCATTAAGCCTCTGGTATGGTCTTCCCAAAGCCCCGACCTAAAACCCATAAAAAAAAAATTGTGGATTACGTTTATAATCTTGATCTGTGCCAGAAAACCAACCAATTAAAATGAACTCTACAAATTCTGCCAGGAAGAGTGGTCAAATATCCAGCCAGAGTTATTCCCGAAGCTTGTCGATGACTACCAAAAGTGTCTGGTTGGGGCGCAACTCGCTAAAGAACATTTAACCAAATATTAGCGGGGGTGTATGTATACACTTGATCCTGTACGCATAATTTTGAGCCTGTGTGGATTAGAGAAAATCCAGAATATATTCAAATTTGTGCACTCAATTGTTGTTTTTTAAAGTCATTAAAGATGTATGCCATACAATCATTCTACTCTGGAAAAAGAACAATTCGAAAAAATCTGTAAAAGCCCCAAATTACCACCCACGATGGGTGGGTGCAAACTTTTCACCATAACTGTAACTAACATATGATGGCTAGCTGGAAAGGGGACATTCATTTTTGTTATTTAATAAAGTACTGAGGTACTTCTCCCAGTAGCTAACGCACTAATGCAAAAGATTGCCTCCAATGTAACAAGTTTCATATAAAGTTAACATTGGCCAACACTGCTAGCCATTATACTTGCACAGAAATGCTTTGCATAATTAGTTTCAGTCTTTGCTGTCTGTGGTTTGTGTGATACGTTCCACACGACATGCAGTAGGTAGCGGGAGGCAGACACACATCACTGTGCAGTAGTGCACATTAGGACTCCAGAAGCCACAAGTACAAGTTGGTTTTCCTTCTCTCTCGTCTCCCCCTTTCTCCCCCAGAGCCAAACCACACTTTCTGATACCTCAGCCTCTGTCCAAATGATTCATTCAACCATCCGCCCACTAAAGAAACACTGAAACAAAGAACGAACGCAACATAAAACAGCCTATACTTTTCCAACCACATGCTTTTGCACACACAGACTAGCAAACACACACACACACATGTACACAGCAAGTTTCGTGCACACACTTGCATGCCCGCAATACAGAAAAAGACACACATTCACTCGTTCAGATACAGATCAAATACACACATATCAAATTACACAGTCTTGTTCTCCATATTCCATCTCCAATCCACGCAGACAAATGCGGCATCTTTTCCTGCAATAAAGCCCAAAGACAACACCGCAGGTCTCGACCCACTTCCAGCCTCGACCTGAGGTGACATCATTCCTCTGCTTCCCCTCTCTGCACCCGTCCTGCTCTAATAAAGGGCTGCGTTCCAACACAAATCATCCAGCCTTGTCCTTAATGACAGGGTAGAACTAAGTGATGCCAGGGGGCAGGAGAACTGGAGGTACTTTGGCCTGGGATGCTGCCCGTTGAGGATTCCTCCCTGAAACATGTGGTTTGCTTCTCTCTCTGAATGGAGCTCAGACGGAGGCATGGATGGATGAAGAGAGCAGGGAGCAGGGAAATGGGAGACCACAAAGTAAGCTCATAGCCCAAAGGGAGAGATCATTTGTAGCTCAGGTGGGATATGATTCTGCTTTCATGTCAGGGTGGCTTTCTTCTGTGGATGGCATTAAATAGCAGAAGCATACCCTTTGGACAGAATATGAGGATGAGGTTTACACATGCAATTCAATCGTTTTTGCAAATTTCCTACTGACATCAGGACATATGGGTGCTATTTAATCCTGTGGTTGGGTTTAGGGTTATGCACATGACATGACCATGGTTTATTTTTGACCCTCCGTTGCACGTACAGGCGAACAAATGAAGGAAATAATGAAGTTCTTCGGCAGTTGTGGAAAGTGAAGCCTTTCCAAGGCTTTAAAGTGATTTGAAAGGATCCAATAATAGGATTTCCACAGGCTTGAATTAAAATTTATGAACCTGTCCTTGGTGGCTTGACTATTGGGAAAACATAACATGCAGAGTCTCTCTGAAGGTCTCTTCTAATAGCACATCCTAAGAGAACTCTTTATTTAAAAAAGCCTTCAAGTACTGTCTGGATTCATCTGAGATAAGTCCAAGTGAGGTGTCTAGTTTTGGGAAGTCAGTCTTAAGTAGATGACTGACTTCACAAAACTAAAACCAAAGTCCAAGGCAAACCTCAAGTCATATCTATGTTATGAATCACTTCTTTGCAGTCTTGAATTCTTATGAACCGCATCAAGTCATAGGTGGTTGCGGCCAAGAACAAGTCTTATTCAATTTAGAAGTGATATGGGATGAGCCGAAGCTAAAGTTACTCATGAAGAGTCTGAGACGAGTGTCAAGCCTAGCAATAATCTTTCTGCTTTTGCATCGCGAATCCCCGGTGACAAAGTCATTCAAGCTGCAGCTCTTGAAATTGCAACACTCAAGTCGAGTTTCGAACCTTTCAAGTCCCGACAGATGCGTTCACATCAAGTCACTGCAATTAAAGACTGGTCCAAGATGAGTCTCATCTTCCTCTTTTGTAGAAAAGCTGTAGTGCTGCTAATCTGAAAGCTGTTAAATGCCTTTCCACTGAAGACACCGATGCCAAAACACCAGCACAGGCTGCAAATTTGCTGGAAACTGATGACATCAGTGGCTCCGGGAGGGGCTACGACGGGACAGTCGGAGAGCATTCGCAGATGCAGCCCGCAGATTCTGCCCATCACGATTATGACGCATAAAATCTCACCAATAACACAGAATCACACGGGGTCAATATGTAACAATTAGCTCTCTAAACCTGACAAAAAACTACACTGGCTCTTAAGGCATAGAGATTTCTTGGAAAGACATATTAATGCAAGACATGGTCTCGGGCCTTTGGGCTTTAAGGACAACAGAAAGACTGTCACAGCAATCAGCTGGAGCGTCCTTAGTTTTGTGACTTCAGTTTGACTTCTCAAATGAACTTTCAGGTTCTACAAGCGCAGATGTGAAACTTAAAGTCACATGTTATTTTTAGCTTTGAAGTGAAAAATGCAAAAGGAGGTGCTACAGAAGTTTCCATGTAACCACATGGGAGAATGAGCAATAATGACATTTAGAAACTTATTTCATGGCGTTCCAGAATTACAACTGGACACAAATTAGGACACGCACTTATTGGATTGACGACTTTAAAACAGCTCTAAGGACCTGGCTGTTTTAAATCTTTCCCCACTAAAGACGGCATTCGGCGAGCTCCTCTGTACCCTTAATGATGAGGTTTTGACACCTCAGTATATGTCAATAAAGATGTTGGTTGATAAGCATAATTCTATTATCAGGGTGTTTTAAAGGGTAGCTGCACAGGCAGAGATCACCCTCATTGACACACATTCACTTTGTTCGGACAGCAGACCAAAAAAACCACTCATGTCAGAACAGAGCTTCAAGGGTTACTCCTAATAGGCTTTCAAGGGGTAAAGAGTTAAGCCTGAGGTCCCTCGTGGTTTGGTCAATCTCACTTATTGACACTTATTGACTGTTTTTAATCATTATTAGTTGTGCTTTTATTTTTATTTCTTTTCAAAAGTTATTTGTATGATGTTGTCTCTTTATGTGAGTCCCATATGTGTATTTGGGTTCAGGGAGACCTGGATCTACAAATGAGTGTCCCTGTAAAGCACGTTTTTAAAATGCACCAAATAACTCGAATGTGACTTGGATAAATGAAGGAGTTTAAAATCGAAATCTTGCTTGTTCCAAAATACAAGAGACTGAGTGAATCTTTAGAGATGGAAGAGTCTCTGTTTAGGAGACTTGCACATTTTTGTGACTAAAGGAGGATAAATGCATTAAACAGATACAGTAGATCCTGTACCTGGGCAGAAATACAGATCACCAGCCTTTCTAATCATCATTGGTTGCGTCAGCGCGTTCCTGCTCTTTGTTTGATATCAGCCACATGTGGGCCTGCTGCTTGGTGCTGTGCTGTAAAACTGTCATTATTTTGGGTCAGCTCCATAAGGATCTCCTTAAGGGCCACCGTATATGTGCACAAGGACGCAAACGCACACTGCAGAAGGATTCCTCCTCTTTCCTCCATCTCCATGGGGGAATAGGCCAAGACCGGAGTGCCTGTGTTCCGTCAAGGCGTCCAAAATTCCATGACTTTCCCAGAATTCCCGGACGAAGCCAAGTCATATATTCTGTTGTCATCCACAAGGCTCTAATGAAAACCCACGGGGAGCACAGAGGCAGGATCTTGTCTGCTCACCCACACGCCATTTACACTAAACTGAAAATACACTCCAAATATGACTCACCGCACGCCCCTGCGGTTATTTAATATCCATTAAAACGATTTAATTCACTTTAATACAGTGACTCGTATGCATAGAAGTTTGACTCCTTGACTTAATTAACGTTGTGTGTAAACCACTTATAATAAGACCCAGGTCCTGTAGCTGAATATTAGGATAAATAAGAGGTTACTGAGAATATTTTCAGCACTGTGAATCAGTCAGTCTCGTTGCACTGCATCTCCAACTAAAACAAGAATCGGTGTGTCATATTAGATCATAATATTACACATTTTTAATATAACTTTATTGTATTACATGCTGTTAAGTGGGCTCTGAGAAATGGCATACCTTCTGTATTGTTCACAATATAATTTTTAAATGCCGTCTCGGGGTTAAGCTGTTTATTTTGATATAGTCCCTCGGATGGAGAGGGAGTAAAGTGCCGTGCCAGGAAATATGAATGAAAACTGGCCTGCCCAGTTACAAAAAAAAAAAACAAAAGTAGTTTCAAAAGAGCTTTCCATGGGTTTTTTAATGTAAACGATGGCTTTGATAGGCTGCAGACTTATTTTCACAAATGAGTGTGTCAAATATTGAGGTTCCTTATAAATCACCCTCCCTCTTTTCTCTTTTCCGAACCTTTCCGAGAGGCTTGGAAGAACAGCATGATTGCTTACAGCTCTGGCCCTCTTTGTCAGTAACGTTGCCTAAGTCAACAGTGGCCCCGCTGCTTTACTGCATAAGAAATTCTGAAGATCATATTTGGGACTCGAAGACGGAAACCTGCTATATGCCTTGATTGACGGCCGAGCCTCACACGGGCTCAGACTGCAATGCCGTAATGGTGTGTGTTTAGGACGGGTGACAGTAACGTTTCAAGTGGTGTGTGCGTGTGTGCGGTTTACTGTTAATCAGACAGTTTGACTGATTTAAATGTAATTGTGGTTTTCAGCGTTTTGCTTCCACATCAGACAGACGGAACATGGGGCTACAAAAGAGGAAAAGATGGCCTGCGATGATGAGGTCTGTCCATAACAAAGATTTTCCTCTCCTCTGAAAAAAAAAAGAGATGCTATAAAAGAAATTAGCTTATTTTTTCCAACCTTAAACTTATAATTAACTGCTTAAACATTTCCTCCACAGATCCATATGTTAACAGGAGCCAAAGCGGCGAGCTTTTGGCACTCTTTGAGCGCATTTGAGAATTTCCTGCTTACCTCATTTCAGAGGTGTTGCTTAATCACATTCCCTGCCTGTCTGAAGAGCCATGAAGAAAGAAGACCCAAATGAGTTAAACTATGAGGATTACGAAGTTCAACTGGTGTTTCTTGAACCCCCTGAGACCCACAATAAGTCAGGAATCTTTGTGGGCTTTCATGGTTTGTCATTTTTACACATCCAAAAATAAGCAAAACATCACCTAATTGTATATGACTGGACTTGCATACACTTGCACCAGGGGATATTAGCCAATGAAACAAAGGTGTACATTCACAGTCACTTTATTAAGTACATCTGGTCAACTACTTGTGTGCGCAACTATCTAATCAACCAATCACATGGCAGCAACTCAGGGCATTTAGGCAGGTAGTGTCATGATCTAGCTGGCTGTGTGCAGGCAGGAACGAGGAAAGGACCCAAAAGCAGACTTCTCAGGAGACAGGAGTGGAACTCAAAAAATGGCAGCTTTTTTTGCCGACTCAAAAAAAGACAAAAACAAACCAGGAAATAACTATAATCCACAAGGAAATGCATGGAAACACAAGGAGGCACACAGCATCAGGGAGTGTGACGTACACGACGCGACAGGGAAGCATAGAAAACACAGAGCTTGCTTAAATACACAGGACATAAGGAGGGGGAACGAAAGGCAGGAGGTGAACACGGCTGGGAGACATCAGGGCTGACGAGCACAGGGAAGCAAAACTGAAAACACTGACATGAGACAAGCCCTTCAAAATAAAACAGGAAACACAAAAGGCACAGAGAAGACAGACACAGGACCCTTACAGAGGGAACACAGGCAGGGGAGAGCAACACAGAGGCAGAACACAAAATCACAACAGTCAAAGCACGGAATATCATAACTCAAAACAGCACACTAGAAAAACAGAACCCAAGGAGCAACAAAAAAACAAAATACAGACTGCAAAAATACAGAACCCAGTGGAGGAGAAAACTAAACACAACACAACGAGAGCACAGAGAAGGATGAGGGCAGGGTAACAGAGCAGCACAAAAATAATACTAACAAAAACTCAAAAAGCAGGGTCAACGACCCAGGACCATGACAGGTAGACATGGTCTAGAAACCCTGCTGAAGTTCAAACTGAACATCAGAATGGGGAAGAACCATAATTTAAGTGACTTTAAATGTAACATGGTTGTTACTGTAAGTATTTCAGAAAGTGCCGATCTGCAGGGATTTTCCCAAACACCCATCTTTGCACAGAACGGTCTGAAAAAGAGAAAATATTCAGCGTACTGCAGTTAAAATGCTGATCAAAGGAGAATGGCCAGACTAGGAATAGGAAGGCAACAGTAAGTAAATAATCACTCATTACAACCAAGGTATGCAGAAGAGCATCTCTGAACGCACAGCACATTGAACCTTGAAGCAGACGAGGTACAGCAGCAGAAGACCACACTGGCTGCCAGGAAACTAAAGCTACAGTTCAAATGGGATCACCAACACTGGATGATAGAAGATTGGACAGAACGCTGCCTGGTCTGATGAGTCTCGATTTCTGCTGCAACATTTAGATGGTAGAGTCAGACTTTGGGATAAACAACATGAAAACTTGGATCCATGCTGCCTTGTATCAACAGTTCAGGCTGCTGGTGGTGCGATGGTGTGGGGGGATAGTTTCTTGGCAGACTTTAGACCTCTAAGTGCCAACTGAACGTTTAAGCAACACGGCCTCCCTGAGTATTGTTGCTGACAATGTTACATTAAATTACAGCAGTAAAGCAGCCTTTATTACCACATCTTCATGAGCTTGTTTAATGTAACATATGAATGAATATAATTTACAGAAATATCAGATTATGTTTGCAAATTCTTTATGAACCCTAAATCGCATAAGCGGTTAAGAAAATAAATGGATGGATGGAGCCATCACAGGTTTATGCAGATTCATACTGTAGGGGGCATTAATGTTTATACAAAATCTCATGCAACTATTGGATTGGACTAAAGTTTTGTTGGGTAAGAAAAAAGGATCCTTCTTAGGAAATGATATTTACACAAAAGGAATCGCAGCCACACTGGCCTGGTATCAAAAGATAACGTAGGTAATGAGACGTTTCATATGCTATCACTTGTTTAGACAAGTCAGCTATCCCACATGGTGAAATGTACCCTTAAAGCTTTGCTTCAAAATGCTTTTTGAAGTTTTCACTGGTAAATTATTGGATAAGAGATCATCACAGATATTAAATTAGTGCAGTTTTGCTGTTGAAACGGCTATTCATCCAATGATACTGATGCTGAAAGCTGGTCCATCAAGCCAGTTTCTTCCATATATACAATGGCCTGAAAAGCAGGGTACACCCTGGAGATGTCACCAGTCTGTTGCAGGACTAACACAACACATTCACACCTATTGGCAATTTAGAATGACAAATGAACCTAACCCTACTAACTGGACTGTGAGAGGAAGCTGGAGTACTTGGAGAAAACCCACACAAACACAGGGAACAGATGCAAACTCCACATAGAAAGTCCACGTGAATATGGCGGATTCTAACCCAGGACCTTCTTGATGATTATAGAAGAATAAATAAAAGTTCTGAAAAAAACAAAACACAATTTTTTGCTTTAGACTGTGACACTTCAAATGGATGTAAAATTGATTTGGTTGCAGTTTTTTGCAGAGCTGAGAAACTGTGAGCTCTGAAAATGTCATGCCTCAACACTCGTGCACTTTACGAGGCCTCAAAAACTGCTGGAAACAATGAGACAAATTGAAAGCACCAGATTTCCACCAACCCTTATTTACTTTTCAGGCCTGTCACTGGTACGAAGATTAAACTGCGCATGGCTTCATTAAATATGTTAAAGTTAAAAATGGGCTCCTTCTAAGGAGGGGTCAGGTTGGAGGCGCACACTGTTTTTAAACGTGGCTAAAACTCGTCATTATGTTAAACAAAAAAAGCTCAGGATGACTGAAGTGCCGTTTAAGTTGAAAACATGAATTGTGCTAATGACTACTCTGAATAATGTGAAAATTACTGTGCCACAAAATGTAGCTGTTACTAATTACTACATGAATGTTTGTAATGAGTTCGGCTAATAACAGACTTGAAAGTGGCAAAAACCACAGAACATGTTTTCACACGTGCTTTGCTGGGTGGCCAAACGGCCATGCAGGCTGTTTATAACCAGTTCCTGTAAGATTGTAGCAGGAAACAAGAAGCACACATGATGCAAGGACAATGCATCTTTGCATCATCTCTATTTTACCATTGGCTCTCTGTGCACAACCCCCCGTCCCCTTTTAACTAAGAACTGACACACCGCAGCAATGAACTGCAATGCCTTCACGACTGGGCAAAGGGGATGCAACCTAAAACAAACCATAATTATCTATTTGTGGTCCTGCTTGGGGCAAAAAAGAACATAATACAAAAGCACACACACGATGTTTGGAGTTCCAGTAAGTTCCACAACCACAGTTTAGTGTCAGGGGGATTCTGGGTTCCTCTGAGCTGAACTTCTTCGCTTTCTTTCTTGAAAGATGCATGCACACACACACACATGTATACACTCCTGCATGCAATAGGAGTCTCACAGGTCTTGGTGTCCTTGGGACAGTTTGCTCTGTCGGCCCGCTGTGAGCCGGGCTTGTGTCTTTTCTCCTAGACGTTGCTTCAGAATTACTGTTTCCACAGCCGTGCGCCTGCTGACCCAAGAATGTGGAAGGCACTCGGGTACATTGTTTTACGAGGCTTAGCGGCGTATGTGAGATGTGAAATGTAGACGCTGCTTATTTTGTCCGATAAAGCCAACTGTGAGGGTATTTTTGCACCAGTGCGTGTTAAATTTATTTGTAAGTGATAATCTGACAAGGAGATTCTTGTCGTTTTACGTTTGCCGTCATCTTTGTTGAAATGTAGTAACTGCTCAAGTGATCTGGGTGCAGTGTACACTACCAGTACCTGTACTCCTACATATGGAAAGTGCCACATTTCTGTCCTGGATGAAATTTTGAATTCAGACACACTCAGAATTCATTTTTGACTGTCATGTCGCACTTGTTGCTGGACTACCATTTTGATGTCTTGAATTTAGCATTATAAGTATTTGTACCTTATCGTGGTGGATGGGTTTGTGTGTCCCAGGGATGCCAGGGGCTATATTGTTAGGGAGCTTCTTGCCCCCTCGTAGGGTCTCTAATGGCAAATTGGTCCTGGGTGAGGGACGGAAAATAGCAGTAATGTAGAGATTGGCAGACTGGGTTCGTGGTCCCCGTCTTCAAGAAGATGGACCGGAGGGTGTGCTTCAACTATAGGGGGATCAGACCCCTCAGCCTCCCCGGGAAAGTTTATACCAGGGTGCTGGAAAAGAGAGTCTCTCCATTAGTCAAACCTCAGATACAGGAGGAACAATTGCGTTTTTTGCCCCAGTTGCAGAATACTGGACCAATTCTTTATCCTCTCAAGGATACTTGAGGGTGCATGGGAGTTTTCCCAACCAGTCTACATGTATTCTGTGGGAGGTGCTTCGGGAGTATGGGGTGTCTGGCCTATTGCTACGAGTCATTTGATCTTTATACAACCTTTACAAGAGCTTGGTCCCCATAGCTAGCAATAAGTCGGACTCATTTGCGATGGATGTTGGATGAAAAGATGGAGTGCTGAGGCTAAAACTAGCTAGCTCGCTAAAACTTAGCAAACAGGCTTAGCAAACAGGCTCCAGCACCACCCGTGACCCTGAAAAGGATAAGTGGCTGTGAATGGGTGGATGGATGGATTTTTGGATTTAAACAAAAAAATAGTTAGCGAGTCAAAATCAATATTTCCACCAGGCTGTAAACACGTTTGTTTCTAATAGAAATTTGGGGCATTTAACATGGAAGTCCATGGAGAACCCTTTACTTGCAGAGGCAGCCTCAAGCCATTATTATTTCTTTGATCCCTGAAGTTCCAGTTTGGTTGTACAACTGTATATATGAGCGAGAAGACTGCTAGCTGCTCATGTAATGCTTCATATAATGCACCTGCAGCTGAAGAAAGCATTTTTTAGAAATTTATCGGACCTCTGCAGCCTGCTCATCATCCCTGCTTGAGTTTTTGGAGCTACATTAGCACCACCAAATTTTCTACACCCTGGTGAAGATCACTCATCTGTTTAATCAATATGGAAGGTTTTTGTTCTTGGTGTGACTGTAACTGAATGGATGAAATGAAAGAAATAACTTGCTATAAGTTTAATTACTGTGTTAATACATAATACAGTTTATATAGTTCAGCCTGAGGCTGACCTTGTAAAGCTGTATAGCAGCACTCAGAGTCTGCGCCAACCAGGTCTGCGACCACTCACAGTCAGATGCCATCTTCAAAGTGACTCATTTGTCAAAAAGGCGATAAAAATGATCAGTCTGCCATCAGTCTGAGACTGAATGGGATCAAGTTGGCCAATACATGCAATCTCTTCGTGATAATACAACAATTAACTTAGGAAAATAGGGGAACCCACAAATCTGTTGTTGTCTACTTACGTTCAGATTCCAACCAGAATCTCATAGAACTGAAACAGACATTAAACAATTCCTCCTCAGAGAGTGATGTTGTTGCTCCAAAGTTGCTTCATATAGGAATATAATCAGAATACAACCAGTTGGCAACTAATCCTCTATTGCAAAGAGACTTGTTGCAGACTAGCTGCATTCATTGTTGCAGACTGATCCCAATGTGTTGCAATCTGTATTTATGAATTAGAAAGCAATTAATGGAAAAAGTTTACCAGTCTGTCTGAGAGTGATAGCAGTCAGTGAAACCTGGACTCCAACTGTTTGGCGACAGGTTGCCTCCCACCAGTTGACCTGTTCCGAAAATGGTTGAGGCTCAACCATGGTGCTGCAACTACTTGCAAATCACTGAATGCAAAAAAATTCTAAGCAATCCCCAGGCAACCAGTGATTTTTCCTAGCTGCAAGGAGGTTCCACTGAGTTGTGTCTTTGTTTACACGCGCATTGCATAAACTGATAAACATTTAGAGTAGTCTTCCCAAAATGTCACACTTCCTGAAAGAGAAACAAATATCACAGTTGTGTCTTTATATGTGTCATCGCAAGTCTCTGAGAGCTTTCTGATGTTGTTTCAATTTTCCACACTCGATATAGTACGAGGCGTATTTTACATACTTCTCCACCATTTCCCGAACACTGCTCCTGCTCCTTCTGCAACCCCTTGACCTGTCTGTCGACCCTTGTTCCCATGGCAATTAGTTAGAAACCTTGGCCAATTATCGGCTGCTCTCAAACTCGGCCTTAACAAAGTGCTCAGAGCGGCCGACGGCGTGCCACCACTTTCCTAAACCCCCTCAATAGCCGAGAGAGATTTGTGTGATGGGTTAATAGCGGGATAGTAAAAGCACTGCAGAGGCGACATTGTTGAGTTCATGTTGGTTTATAGTGTGCTGTGACCGTGCTGAACGTTTTATAGAGAAGGGTGTCTATCATGGGATAAGGGCAGCATAAAGAGGACTCCACAACAAGCAGCCATAAAAGCCTGGTACAGACTTTGAGGGCCTCTACAGAAAAAAAAAAAAAAGGAGACCTCAGGAGCAACTGAAATGAAATCTGATTCATGGAAAGGCAAGACTGAAAGAGCTGAGGGCCATGCTGCACAACCTGTTACACACTGCCAGGCGAGAAACAGAGATCGAGTATCTTTCTATTCTGCGCGTAGGTGACGCGTCCCCTCAAGAATGTAGTTCTCTTCCTCTCGCCGTTTGCTTCAATTTCCCCCTCTGCCTGCTTACTTCACTCGCACAGCCGAGAAGCTGTCGCTTGAGGAATCTGGAAAACACCAGCGGGGAATGAGAGGAATTTCTGCTTTTCGTTTTTCCTTAACCACCCCCTCACTCCTTTTGCTCTCTTTACTTTGGACGCCTCTGCACAGCCGGGCTCTTGAGTTTTCTCTTGTTTCTGAATGCAGCCCAACAATAACAACCTCTCATAAACAATGGGGCTTGTTGATTTGGGGGTTGTGAAGGAGAGTGGCCGCTGCTGGCCTGTGCTGTCAGTTTTGCTGGCAGCGGGCCTCGCGAATGGCCCTAAAAGCTCGAAAGTACAGGCTACATCGAGGACTGTGAAAGATTTAAGGGCAACTTTAAATATGCCCCATCTCTGAAGGACCATAAACACATGCTTTAGTTCTTTCTTAATCTATCTTTCTTCCAGAAGGACTTTGATGGACCAAACTCTGAAAGGGGGATGCTGGTCAATGTCAGGAAACCACAAAAGTACAGGGGGAAAAAAAAAAAATGGTAGTTTTGGAATTCTCTGCTTTAACAGCACTCGTGGACTCGTAAAGGGAGTCTGGATCACATCGAGTAGGATTTGAACAAGACGATCGTGGAGCCGTGCCCCGTCCTTTCAGCCTATGGGCAAAACATAGCCGGTCACATGTCATTTAAACAGCAACAGTTAAACCCCGCCTGCGTGACAGGAAAATGATAATACAGTGTGATGTGTCCTGGAATAACTCTGTCTCTACTGTTTCCATTTTGGAAGATGATACCGCACATTGCTGGACATTGTCCCTCATCTGCTGAACCGATTTAATGACTCTCACATCAACTAAATCAAAATAAAATGTCAAAAGGGATTCCTGTGAATGAGATGGGTAAACAAACCACTGCATTTTATTATAATTTCCTACAGGCTGCATACCAGAGCAAAGCTTTTTTGGAAATACAATGGTTTTTCCAAAATATCTCAGATGCACAAACAAGACATTACACAGTCCACTGCCTTTAGCTGGAACACACAGGAGTGGTGCGCCCTCGTGTGGGCAACAGGAGACCAGCAAGTGGCTCTAGGTTGAATTTAGGGTAAAAACAACACAGTCATTGTTTTGTATCTGTGCTTCTGTGTAGCTAGCCGTCCTGCTTCTAAACACAATATAATAAAATGAAATCCACATTTGATTTCTTAACTAGTTGATTATAGTTTATTTAACAGGTAACTCAACAGTCATTCAGCACATATCAAAAAGACACCCAGAGTCTGCATCAGCGTCTCAGCGAAAGGGTCACTGTAGTCATCATTTGCTTGCAGGCTTGAATGGATCAGACCATATCTTTAAACCTTCAGACAAAAAAAAAAAAGAGAGTGTCATGTTACCAAGCTCTCATTAATAATAACGACACATATATGGAGTGTATCAGTCGATCCTTCATAGATTGACTTCCCCAGGAAGACATCTGAAGAAGAGCTTTATATGTCCTTCAAGAAGCCTGGAGAACTATTCCTGATGACTACTTAATGAAATGCCAAGAAAGCTGACTTGAGGCAACTGCTGTGTGATTTAGTGCTATATAAATAAAATTGAATTGCTTAAGAGAGTTCAGGCTGTGATGAAGAATAAAGGTGGTCATAGCAAACACTGACTTTCAAACTCATTAGAATTGTATTTCCATGTATGTTTGCACAATAACTTACTGAAGCCATTTCCTTCTTTCCTTGCAAAATGAGGAGTGTTTTAAGACTTTTGCACGGTACTGTACTTAACAGAAAATATAACACTAGAGATCCCCTTTATTCTTAAGATTTATGTTGTAATTCATGAACTTGCAAGTACAGTATGCAAGCTGTACAAACAAGCTGATAAAAGATATAATAGATCAAATCTACTAAGCACACTTACCCACCGGCTGCACATCTGCCTGGTTGATCCCTGCCCGGTTCACTTTCTGGACTTCTCCTAGCAAGGACAGAACAACAGAGCAATTTAGGTAACAAACCTGCAGCTAAAGTCAGTCATATAAACAATTTCCTTTGCTTTTTAAACACTACAGCTGGTTATTACCAGTCTCTACTGTCTAAATGTCCCATGTATGTCAGGACTACAGCTGTCCATGTACCTGATAAGGACTGTATTTGTCTTAGCTGACATAAATTCTTTTAAAACAGGGAAGCAGTTAAATTTATTCATGTAAAATAATGTTCGCGATCACCTTTGACTGTAACAGGCGCTCTAACTGAATGTATGGGTTAGATTAAATGAGTTACCGCACAATAAATAAGACTCTTTATGCTAGCTAAGGTTAAAAAAAAACCTACACGGACTGCTTTGTGGAGTAAAATGACGTTTAGCTCAGCCGTAACTTATGGCAATTATTATGACATTATTATTTTGACAATGACATTAGGCCAGACTTTATAAACTAACTGTGTAACTAAATGAAAGCAAAGAAAGCCTACTTACTGTAGTCGTCTTTGTGTGTGTACGGGTAAACAAATATGGGGTAAAACGCGGCAGCAACGGCTGTCAAAAAACCTCCAATCACCAACATTGTTTTCGTGTTGTTGGACATTTTCTCTGTTGGATAGGAGAATATCGCTCTCACCTCCAATTGTGCGTACTGTTTACACTGACTGCTTCCGGTGAAAAGGTCACCGGTGCCTTAAAAAAAAAAAAAAGGCGACACGACAAGTCGGCGCTTTGGTCTGTCTGGGCTTCCGTCGTCAGAGTCACATGCCGCAGCACAACAATAATAAGGAAGTCAGCGAAGTTATCTAAGCCGTCTTTTCTCGTATGGGATTGAAAGATGGGATTTTTAGCCGCTGTCGTGTTTGCTGTTTGCTGCTGGTTCCCGCATGGAGTGGCAGGGGAAGATGAGCCGATCCAGACGTTTGTGATCCCTCACAGTCACATGGATGTTGGTTGGGTGTACACTATCCAGGTGGGTGTCTTTAAACCGGCTTCAAACCTGATGTGCATATATCACACAGGTTGGGCTTTAATCTGGGTAAATGTGTTTATACATGTGACTGCAGGAGAGTATGCACGCCTATGCAGCTAATGTGTACAGCAGTGTGACTGAGGAGCTGTCAAAGGTTAAAGAGCGCAGGTTCATCGCTGTGGAGCAGGAGTTTTTCCGTCTCTGGTGGTACACCGTGGCCTCGGACACACAAAAGAAACAGGTGACGACATGTATTCACGGTTACGTGACTGTGCCGCACACGATAGCCCCCCCCCCAAAAAAAAAAAAAAAATCACCCAAGCTGATTTCTCTGCTCTTTTTTTTTGTTTTTGTTTTTTTGTGCACATGTCTTTCTCTTTCACTCCAGGTACGACAGCTTGTCAAAGAAGGTCGTCTTGAGTTTATCATCGGAGGCCAAGTGATGCACGACGAGGCTGTAACTGACCTGGACGATGACATCTTGCAGATGATGGGTAAAGCTACACTGTGGACTGCTCCTTCAGTCCACAGTTGCAGCAGTAACTTACAGTGGATATAAAAAATGTCAACAGTTCCTGTTAAAATGTCAGGTTTTTGTCATTAAAACAAAAATAAGACCGCAGTAAGTAATTAAAAAAAAAAAAAAAACTTTTAATCTAACGTTAAACTCTGTTTTAACATCACAATAACCTGAGATTTTAAAAGGGTGTGTACAGTTCAGTTTTATTTCTATAACACCACACTCACCTCAAGTTGCTTTATATTGTAAGGTAAAGACCCTAGATAGTAATACTGAGACAACTCAATGATGAAGTGACAGCCTATAAGCAAGCGATTGGTGATAGTGGGATGAAAAACTCCCTCTTAACAGGAAGAAACCTCCAGCAGCACCAGGCTCAGGGAGGGAGATGCACTGTACACTTGTTATATCCACAGTATATAGTAACTGAAAACCTCCCTGCTGTTTCAGAGGGTCATGGCTTCCTGTATGAGACGTTTGGGGTGCGTCCTCAGTTCTCATGGCATGTGGATCCTTTTGGAGCATCTGCCTCCACCCCTGTACTGTTTGCACTGGCTGGATTCAATGCACATCTCATCTCTCGCATTGACTATGACCTTAAGGATACCATGCAGAAAAACAAGGTAACGCAACATGAAGACAACAGTCACATGGTCATCTCAGTCTGTGGTCCAAATATTTATAACTAATCTAGTTTTTTTTTTTTAATACAGAAACTGCAGTTTGTATGGCGCGGCTCTCCCTCTTTGAAATCACAGCAAGAGATCTTCACTCACACCATGGACCAGTTCAGCTATTGCACACCTTCCCACTTGCCGTTCTCCAACCGGTGCTTCCTTTTCAGCTTCTCTGCTGCTCTATGTTACATTTGTGGTCGTCAATAATACGGTGTATGTTTAATAACTGTTCTTCTTCTTCCTCATACGTCTCAGTTCCGGTTTCTATTGGAATGGAGTTGCCTTGTTTCCAGACCCACCTAAAGATGGAGTTTATCCCAACATGAGCCTACCCGTGACCAAGGAGACAGTCCATGCTTACGCCAAGACTATGGTGGAGAACATCAAGCAGAGAGCAGCATGGTTTAGGACTAATCATGTGCTTTGGCCATGGGTAAGTTAAAAATAACTATAAATCATCCACTCACCCACTCATCCATCCATCCTGTATCAAATCCAAGTAAAAGCCGTGAGGGAAGAAAAATGCAGTTCCCCAAAAGGCCCCCAAAAAACACTAGCTCCAAAAAGTGAGTAAATCCTCAGAAACCCCTGTATAGAAATGTCAAACTTCAGGTTAGAAGCATGTTTAAAGTTTGTAAAACAAAACAAAATAACTTCTATTGGGCCTTATAGCTAATTTAAGTCATAATGACATCTGTGGGAACTCTAATAAGGGTCTAAAGACCTCTAAAGAGGAGGGTAGTCTTATTTTGATTGACCAGTGGACACTGTAAGCTCTAGCTGTCTGGGAGACTTCACCTCAACTAATAAACAATAATAATAAATTGCAGAATAATATATAGCTGTGACCCTGTATTTGATAAGCAGACGAAAAGGGATAAATGGCCACTAAAATGTACTTGTGTACTGTGTTTGTGCCTTTTTGTGCCTTTTAAAGATGTTATCTGACAAATAATGTTTCTTGGTGTGGGTAACGGGACCAATAAAAGAAGCAATCTTTTATTTGTTCAGAGACACTATGACCCTAATCAAGCTAGGTATTGTTAGCTGATGACTTACCACTTCATTCATAATGTTCTGTTACAAAGAAAAAATGGGAAACTTCAAAACAAAGTTTCAAAGTAGGAGTTTACCATGACAGTGTCCATCTTTGATATACAGTCTATGGTAAATGTGTCCAAGGTTTGGGACAAATTGTGGGAGGTAGTTTTGTGGAACAGCATACTCACACGTGCGATCGTCATGTTTTAGGGCTGTGACAAGCAGTTCTACAACTCATCAGTACAGTTCAACAACATGGACCCTCTGATGAAGTACATCAACCAGAACAGCAAAGAGTTTGGGGTAACAGTCCAGTACGCCACTCTGAGTGAATACTTCCAGGCCCTCTACCAATCAAATCTTGTCTGGGAGGTGCGTGGGAGTGAAGACTTTCTGCCATATTCAACTGGTAAGAAATCAATATCCTAACACAAAACAGTGAAGAGGTGCTCTTCATATAAAGTACTGTGTATTTAAGAACAGGACACACCGTGTCACACAAACTGTGTTTAAATTGGAAATGTGTCACACTTTTTAGAGCCCTACCAGGCGTGGACGGGGTTTTACGCCTCCAGAAACGTCCTGAAAGGCGTGGCACGACAGGCCAGCTCCAGGCTGTACGCAGCAGAGACCCTCTTCACCCGCTACCGAATCAGCTTCCCAGATGGACCTGTGGCCAAGGACTGGGCCCTGGACAAGCTCAGAGCGCTGCGCTGGGCTGTTTCTGAGGTATTCCTGAAAAAGAATGAAATAACAAATATTGCAAAACATTGAAGGTTCGAAATATATACAGATTAGAAGGCGAAGCAATGCCAAAGAGACAAACATCATGTTAAATACTTCTCTATAATTAAATTCAAACATTCAGTTGGTCGTGGTTTGGTATTTTAGGTGCAGCATCACGATGGGATCACTGGCACAGAGTCTCCCAAAGTGGCTGACATGTACCTGCAGCATCTCCTGCAGGCCATGATGGGAATAGAGGAGCTCCTAGCTGCTCTCTTTCTGCTGCCCCACAACCTCGAGGGTCCCAGCATCCTCGGCGGGCGCTACCCTACAAAAGGTTTCCATCGTCTGATATTTCCACAGTGCTTCCACATTTTTTTAAAATGGTTTTTATAATAATTAACTGAGCTAAACAGCGCACGTTAGCCCGTGACTGTCAGCACGTGTTCGCATGTAACAGTCAAAAAAGGAAGCGAATTAGTGATTTTCCTCCTTTAAAATGATTCTTGTACTTGTGCTGAACCCTAACATGAGGAAAACAACAAGAAGCTTCCTCTTTAACTAAACTGCTCATTGATTCGCTCTGTAGCAGACGTTCATCGGGCTTTGGAGCAGCATGTCATTGTTTACAACCCGTTGGCGTGGAACATCACCACGATCGTCAACGTAACCGTGATGCAACCGAGCGCAGCCGTGTTTGATGATGATGGACAGCCCGTCCCTGCGCAGGTACTTTTGTTTTGATGCAGGTAACCATTAACTGTGTAATGGTTTCTTTATATGTTCATAGGTGAGTGGCAAATATTGAAATGTGCAAACATGCATGAAAAAGCAGTATATGATGGGGAGGTATCATCACTTTTATAATACCGTATATCTTCTAATAATGGCCTGTCTCTTATTGACGCCCATTTCTAATAAACGCCGGTTCGAAAACATGTCACGACAAATAGACGCCAGTCTCCAATAGTAGCTGGGCGACCTTCGCCCTCCCTCTGCAATGTCTTCTTCTTCTTCTTCTTTTTAAATTTTATTGGCGGTTGGCAAACAACTGAATGGTTCATTACCGCCACCAACTGGTATGGAGTGTGATTGGAACGTCGCTCAATAAAACAAAACCTCCACGCTGTCGTCGGTCCTCCTGCGTCTCATCATTCAGCCAGCTGTTTCCAATCAGCCGTCATCTATGACCAGTGGCATTTAAGCTGGATGCAGCAACCATCCAAGTGGGATTATTACACTGAACTGGAACTGTCGGCTAGCAAACCTGCTAACTGTGATTTTCTGGTCTTTTACTTGCTCTTGAGGAGAGTCGGGCAGAGAGAAGTTTCAGGGAGCACCACTCGAGCACTGGGCTACCACAGACAAGGAGACACTCAGGAGCAAAGGAGGAGCACAATTGGGAACTGCATTATTTGTGAACTGTTGGAATACGTTTTGGAGCACTGTAAGTAAACGCTCTGTCTTTTCACCTCAGTCTAAAAACCACGCCTGGGTCCTCTTTCCCTCTCACTTCCACGACAATTCCGTCTGAGAAGGGAATAAGAGCCGGTCTCCAACAACCACCGGTCACTTTTAAACGCCGGGCCGGCCGAATAATTTTTTGGATAAACACCGGAGCTACTAATGGAAGATATACGGTAGATGGAGTACCTGCTGGTCCTGATGCATCTCTCAGGTGCTCTGAGAAGTCTTTGTCCCTCATTTATTTCAGTTTCATCAAATTTTTTAAGGATGTACTGCACATCATGCTGAGATATGCCAAGTTTTCTGCTAATATCTCTTTGGTGATCATCTTGTTGGTGCAAAAAAAACTATTCTGTGTGTTATCTTTGCCATTTATCATGGATTCAGCTGAATAAATGGGAACAAATTATGTGGGGGGGTTTTCTGACAGGCTGCTGGTGACAAAGTGTCTAAAGATACAATTTAAAATGTGTTCTGTGCTAAGTTGTGTGTTATGTGCAGAAAAAACATGGGTTCATTCTCCTAGTTAGATGTCTTTTATACTTAACAAACAAGCATTGATCTGAAAATGGTGAGATGCAATACATTTAGAAAGAAAGGAGGAGTGACTCATCACTTTTGCACAGTACTGTATATTAATAGTAAACAATGACCAAAGCACAGTGTATCAGCAAGTATAGGAGCATCTACATAGCTAAAGCTAGCAGCATTAGCCATCAAGTCTTCTTTAATTATTTCAGAGTCAAAGAGCCAAGTGATTCATTTCTCCCAAATGAGCATTTCTATGTATTAATCTCAACTCTTCCCCTCTCTGTTTCAGATCCAGGGGTCAGCACACTCCAATGCGACCTACGACCTTTTCATTGTGGTGGAACTTGGAGGCCTTCAGTACAGGAAATACTTAATTAAGTACCCTGAGAAGTCCAAGGCTTATGAAGCTAAGGGCGTTTCATTCGAGAGACGCGACGTGAAGGATCGGACGAAAGCGGGGAGGCGACTCCTTCCTGTTCTCAGCGAATGTTACGAACTCGTGTTCGACCAGGACACTAATCTACTGCACAGCATCACCTATCTGTAAGAGTTTAAGCCTTCGTCAGGACATTACTCTTTTTCAGCTGTCATACATGAACATGTGTCTGCAACTCTTTTCGTCCACGGCAGTGAGGAGAAAAGGAGAGTAATGATCACACAGGATTTCTGGGAATATGATGCCAATGGAGACGTAAAAGCGGGGCCCATTTCTGATAACTACATCTTCAGCGCTAATGGTTCAGCTGTGCGGGCCTACAAGGCTGTGGAAATGGAGATTATCCCAGGGAAGATTGTCACTGAGATCAGACAGTACTTCTACAGGTGAGCAACAGTGACCATTTATTTGCCTTTTATCGTCTATTTAGGTATTATTTTTCTGTTACGGGAGTTATCTTGCTTTTCTCTTACTGCTAAAGCTACCACTAGTTGTTATGATCAAATCTTCCATGTTCTAGAGAGGCGAGCGATAAAGACTACGCCTACTCGATCACCACCCGTGTCCCAGAATGCTTTGGGACCAAGCTGCCGTGTCAAAGGCTGGAGCAGACCTACTCCCTGGGCCCGCTCAGCCTCAACACAGAGGTTGTACTCAGGACCGACACCTCAGTGAAGAACAACAGGACTCTGTACTCGGACGACAATGGCTATCAGATGATGAAGAGGACATACAGGAAATTCACAAACAACACTTTAGCACGAGTAGGTGTTTTCATGAACGCCTTTCTTCTGACATTTCAGTGCAACATGTAGAATAATCTATATATGACACGTTTTGCAGAACTACTTCCCTATGGTGCGCACGGCTTACATCGAGGATGACCTCAGCAGACTGGTGCTCGTCAGCGACAGAGCTCACGGAGTGTCGAGCCAAACCGACGGACAGCTGGAGGTATAGAAAACAAAAGGGCGTGCAAACAAGCTCACTGGGCAGCCCCCTCGCCCAGAAGGCATCCTAACATCTCGTCTCCTCCTCCAGGTCATGCTCCATCGCAGACTTTGGAACAACTTGCCCTGGAACCTCGGGTACAACCTGACTCTTAATGACAGCTCTGTTGTGAGGCCCACGCTGTGGATGATGCTGGGCTCTGTGAGCGCCACCTCGAAGCTGTATCAAAGGGAGGCGGTGCAGCTGCAGCACAGACCTGTCGTCATGCCCATAGACCAGCCTCGTAAGTGCTTACCATATATAGTGGTGGCCAGAGGTTTCCATCCACTCATCAGGGGCCTGATTGTCATGCTAAGCCCCAAATAACCATGATATTCATGCCCGTGATGAGTGGACGGAAACTCCTGACCACTACTACAACCCTCTGAGTAATCATCCTCCTCTGTGGTTTTCATTGTCACCTCAGTAAAATGTAAAATGCAGCTTAATTTCAGCCCTTCACAACACTTCTCAAACTCTTGTACACTCAGAGAAGCCCTGGAAGGTGAAGGAGCCCAAGCGTGGTTCTTCTTCGTGTTCAGTTGTGCTGCCACCCAACCTCCACCTGCTCAGTCTCAGTATCCCTGGGTGGAACTACTGCTCCAATCACAGCGTTCACCTCAGCCACATACAGTCAGGTCAGCTGTGAGAAACAGTGGGCTAGATTTTTATTTTTTTTTAACTATTGCGCAGATTTCCACTGTTTGATTTAATTTCCGTGTGGCATACATCCAGGTAAGGATTTGCACTCGCAGCCAGACTATGATCGCATCCTGTTGAGAATTATGCATCTCTTCGAAGAGGGAGAGGACCCCGAGCTTTCGAAGCCAGTCACCGTGAACTTAAAGGTGCAGATAAAAGGAAGACTTAATATTGATGACTGAAAAAGTTTGGTTTTCTTTGTTTTGACTATTTATTTTTGTTTTTTTTTACATTGGTGAACAGGAAGCTTTGCAAGGCATGGGCGAAGTGAAGGGTGTGGAGGAGCGTTCTCTGACAGGGACCTGGGATATCGCCAGTCTGCAGAGGTGGAAGTGGAAAACTGCAGATAACTTGGAAAAAAGTGAGAAACACAGAAAACATCTGGACTGATTCACTACATCTGTTTAAAAACAAAACAAAAATCATCCCTTCACCTTTTTTATTTTATTTTTTTTTACTTTCTCTTCTTGTAGACAACAAACAGCAGCGGAGACGGGATGACGATTTCACTGTGACCATCTCCCCCAAAGAGATCAGGACCTTCTTCGTTCACTTTGTCTCCAGGAACTTTTAGGTTGAGCTTTCCTTTGTCTTCTGTGAAGATCACTGAGCTTTAGATAAAACACACCAGCACATTATAAAGACTTCTTAATCCTTTGCTGTACGGTTAACTAATGCCCTTTTTGCACATGTGTTAAATTGTTGATCAGATGTGAATTTGCTGTGCCTGTTGAATCACAATAAAATGATTTTGTTTGTTTGTTTTTTGACTTCACTCTTACATAAAATCACCTGATGATGCACTTTAGTGAGCTGCAATCTCACCAATTCGGCTTTTTCATCCATTCCCAAGCCCATCATATATTCTAATTCAGTCATTCATTGTAGACATACATATTAAGCCCTGTAGCCCATGATGTGGCGTGAGTTTTTCTCTGACTTCTGGCATCAACAAGGCCAGAGAACTGCTGCTCACTGGACATTTTCTGTTGTTCAGACCTCAGCAGATCAGCAGTTTCCAAAACACTCAGACCAACAACCCTGGCATGTTTGAAGTCACTTAAATCACCTTTAGTCCTCATTCTGACTCTCAGTTTGAACTAAAGCAGCTCACCGTGACCATACCTGCATGTCTAAATGTATTCTGTTGCTGCCATGTGATTGGCTAATTAGATACTTATGCATTAACAAGCAGTCAGAATGGTGTACCTAATGAACTGACTTGTGAAGTAAGTTGAATACATTTTTATTTCCTTTCTGCTTCAACATTTTTTCTTCATATACATATTTATTTTTGTGTATTTCAAATGGTCCAAACATCAGTTCTATATAGCTTACTTGCAGTACACCCATACGGCCGCTAGGGGCTTCAGTTCCCCCATTTCCCCCTAACTTGATGCTACTGACAGACCAAAAACGGCAACACCCGCCGAAAGCCGAGGCTCTTTGTGTAAACCTGTAAGCTTTCATCCATAAACGAAGTGGCGTTAAGCAGCAGCATACACGGCTCAGTGCTGACATGCAGCAGCGTATAGAAACGCAGCATGCCCGCCTGTGAGGGAGACGACGACGTCCGCAGTTTGGCCTAAGATGAGCAGCTCCGGTGTGAGTACCGTTTACCTCATGACGAACTGTGAGGGGTTTGTGAGTCAGTGTGATTTTAGAGCAGCCCGATCCCTTTTTATATCCGCATTTTACTCTTTGTTCTCAGCGTCTGTCCGCGCTTTGACGCGTTTCACAAACGGAGGTCACTGTTATTGTTACTGTTATTGATGGCAGTGCAGGGTGCTTCTGCGTGATGGGGAGTAGGCGTTGCAAGTGTTGCTATGATACTAGGCAGGGAGAGGGTGCTGATGCCCGCTGGAGTGGTGGCGGCGGCGTCATTTTTTATCGTTATGTTCAGATAACCGTGCTGTTTGTGTGCATGTGTGAACAGAAACGAGAACGGGAGCAGAAGAGGAAACTGCAGCACTTCCTCGGCGACCTTGCTTTGCTCGGATCCTTGCAGGTTTGGCCACACCAATATGTGCGTGCACGCTCGGCTCGTCTCTCGCAAAATCACAAAATCACGTTGCTTCCTTTGCAGGGTTTTAAATACTTCCAGCCATGGCTCAGGGGGAAAGAGGAGTTGCTGCTGACAGTAGTTAATGAGGATCTGGTGAGTTTCTGTCGAGAAACTGGGTGATTATATACACCGTACTGCCAAAAGTATTTGCTCATCTGCCTTTGCACACATATGAGCTCCAGTGTCATCCCATTCTTAATCCATAGCATTTCATATGATGTCAGCCCACCCTTTGCAGCTATAACACCTTCAACTCTTATTGGAAGGCTTTCCACGAGGTTCAGGAGTGTTTATGGGAATTCCTGATCATTCTTCCAGAAGCACATTTGTGAGGTCAGATGTTGATGTTGGATGAGATGGCCTGGCTCACAATCTGTTCTAATTAACCCCAACAGTGTTTTATCAAGCTAAGGTCAGGACTCTGTGCAGACCAGTCAAGTTCTTCCACACCAAACTCACTCCTCTGTGTTTTTATGGACCTTGCTTTGTGCACTGGCGTGCAGTCATGTAGGTGCAGGAAGGGGCCATCCCCAAACTGCTCCCACAACGTTGGAGGCATGATATTGTCCAAGATCTCTTGGAATGCTGAAGCATTAAGAGTTCCTTTCACTGGAACTAAGGGGCTGGACCCAACTCCTGAAAATCAACCCCACACCATAAACCTCCTCCACCAAACTTTACATTTGGCACAGTGCAGTCAGACACCATCGAGTGTCGCCATCTCCTGGCAATTGCCACTCCACAGAACATGTCTTGATAGTTTTGGCAGTATAGTGCATGTCAGACACCCCCCCCAGTTTCACTGTCTTACCAATGGCACATCTATGAATCTATGACTGCTACAGCAACTTTCTCTCCCCTTCACTTTCCCTTTATTTCTGTTCACAGGGTTGGCGTTCCCCAGGCTTTATGGTGTCCAGAGCCTCCTCCTACTCCTCCACCAGCAGCTCCGACAGCAGTGATGTCTCTCCCAGCAGCAGCTCTCCCAGTCTGGCCAGTCGTAGCAGCTCCCCCCTGCCCGGGGAGCCTCCGGGCCCACGAGACTCCCAGTCGCATACCAAGACGCAGCCACAGACTGCCAGGTGATTGATTGCAAGTTTGCGTGTGCATGTGGATAGTAACATGTATGTGTTCGGTTTCAGAGGGCAGCCTAGGTTGTTTGAGGTATTTTAACATTTGCAGTATTTTTGATTCTGGAAAGTAATCTCCTCCTTAATGGGTAAAAAATTATACATGTAAGAGTATTTAGATGTGGAAGTATGTGTAGAAACTTCCTACTGGCTCTCCAAGTCTAAATGAAAACGATAGATCATTAGAGCTCTTTCTGCAGTCACAGGGAGGCCTGCATCGAGGAGCATCTTCTCCCAGCGTCTCCCAGTGAAAGGGAGATAGCAGTACCCGTAAGTACCTGCAAGGAGGCAACGGGCAGAGGCCAGTATAAGCGTTCTTCTCTTACCTCTGTTATTTAACTTGCTCACTTAGCCTTGCAGCCTGCACTTTGTCCCCCTCTAACAGGAGGTGAACTGCACTCTGTTTCTATTGGCGGGCTACGTCAAATACGGACGCCCCTACGCGTGGATACGCTCCAATCACGAGCGCCTGGTCAACATCGGCGGCACAGATTCGATGGTCAAAGACACGCCCATGAAACTCAAGTCCATTGCAGACTGGCAGACGCGAGGTATGGAAACAATGTGTGGAATCCTAACAGGAGAAAGTTATTGTTTCAGTGCACTGATTCAATAATTACACCATTTTCCATGCGCTAAATCAGATGCAGATGTGTCTGAGCTGCGGCCTCGCGGAGATTAGTATTTACCGTGGATTAGGGCCGTGGAAAAAGGCTGCTAGCGTTTTGGTTAATGCATATATGTTTATGTTCAGTGCATGACTTCTCACAATAAAAACATAAAACTTTTCTCTTCTTTCTTTTGTCAGCAATTCGTGTGTGGGATGTTGTCAGTGAGCTGGTGTGCCTCTGCACCGTTCCCTCTCCGTCCAACCCGTTCGCCCTGGACATGCGTTACGTTAAAAGTCTTCCTCTCACCGAACGCTTTCTCGTCACGGGAGCTCTCCTTAACTTCCTGGAGATGTACGTGGTTTACGGCAACCGGGACGAGTTGTACTATGATAAAGGTGCGAATCTTTTTCGGTCTTGGTTTACTAATCCAGCAGGGGGTGCTGTTTAGCTATATTATAAAGGCATGAAACCTGAAGCCTGTCTCCCAACATACTTAGCTTGAATACATAATCATTTAAGAGCATTGCTGAATGTCTGTGATGATGTTTTGTTTTTTTTCTTCCTTTCAGTGGTGGAAGAGGTGAAACCTCTCAGGCGTCTTCACGTACACTCCCTGCTCGAGTTACAGCGACTTAGAGAGAGCTCCGGCAGAGCCGCGGTGCAGGGCTCTCCTGCAGAGGACTGATTCTAATTGTTTGTATACACTGTGAGCCGCATCAAGATAAAATTCCCTAGCTGGCCTTTTATTTATGTAGGAACAAAAAAACACAGCAGATAGGTCTAAAGGGAGTCTGTGATGCTTATATTTACACAGATACTGTTACACTGCTGGATGCTCCTGCTTAACATCCTTCAGATGATGAGACAACATTATGGACTAGTAATCCCTGTGAGCCAAAAACAGACAGAGTGATCTAGGTGCTTCTGTTTGCAAGGGGCAGCCAATCAAGAGAAAGATGGCTTAGAGGGAGAGGGGCTAAAGGTGAGGCTGAGGGGCTAAAGCATTTTGTGTGTGCAGAGGATGAGCTGACGAGCTGTCCCAGGTCTAGTAGAAGACATAAGGGTTATTTTGAACTATGACTCATGCCATGGTACAAAATGTGGAGCCTGAAAGGAGAAGCAGGCTACTGGGGAAGCTCTGTATTAGTAGGAAAATGTTTAAAACATGATTACAGTGAAGTCCATGAAATGCTCACACCCTGCAGTAACCCATGCAGACGGCGCTGCATCACCTTTGGTCGCAGGTGTCAGACTTTAACAATGTGCAAGAACTAAAGAAATAACCCTGGGAAATGAGTCGCATGACTAAAATTATAAATAAATCTCAGGACCTCTGAATGTGCTGCCCTATAACCCCTGAAACCTTCAATCTCTTCCTCTCCACCCACCCCCACATACTTAAAATCGGTTTTCTTCAGACCAAATATAGCGTTTTAAAACTGGAAGCCTGGAAACAGGATGATTAATTGGGGGCCAGTAAGAGTACAAAAAGCACAGACAAACAAATGCTTTATAAAAACTTTTAATATTCCATAAAATACATATTTAAATATGTACGACAACATAAAAACAGAACACTTGATAAATACATCTAAAAGCAGGCACATCTACGCCTTTTCTGAGATGAGGCTTGTGCCGTTTGTAATTAAAAAGTCAGGTACATCATGTTAAAATTAACCGATAAGAACCTGCTCGCACATCAGTCAGGAAAAAAAACAAAAAACGTCCCTATTTAAAAAGAAAAGACATTTGTAGCTTAGTTTTGGTCAGAAAACACAAAATGGACTTAACAGTAACCTCTGGCTTCACTAACAATCCTCCCGTCTCTCACTTTTGTAAACCTAGAGATAGAAATTACCATCTTGGGAGCAAGTTATGCAACACGGCACACATGTGTGACCAGAGCGGTCACTTTAAATGGGCTCTGGCACCTTTTATGGCTTTTGTTGATGTGAAGCAGCAGTTAAGAAAAAAAAAAAAAAGCCCGCTGTGCCGTTTACCGACAAGGCTGCTCAATATGCAAAGTCACGGATTGACATGAAGAATTTGGGGGTTTTTCTAGGAAAGAAAGGCGCCGCCACCCCTCATCTCAAGTCTCCCCCCCCCACCCATTTGGAATGCAGGTGCATGGCCCGGCATTCCTCACACAGGCTTCACACAGGAACACAGTGTTCCCAGTGTGGGACACAAACAAACCCACAAGTCACTGATGAGGCTTCCCAGCCCTTCACATAAATGCAAATTATTTATTGCTAAA
This sequence comes from Pelvicachromis taeniatus, assembly GCA_015108175.1. Classification (NCBI taxonomy): domain Eukaryota; kingdom Metazoa; phylum Chordata; class Actinopteri; order Cichliformes; family Cichlidae; genus Pelvicachromis; species Pelvicachromis taeniatus. Next base: position 31,674 of record VURO01048877.1, read on the forward strand.
GACAATTAGGACCCTTTTATTGCAGGTTAAGCTGAGATTATTTTTTTTTTAATTCACACTTCTATTCTGATAATGTTAATTTTCCCCCGGCATGCATTCCACTGAAAACTGACCTCATATCAATAAAACTTCAATTTCCTGAGTGAGATCATCTTAAAAAGGACTAGAATGTGCTCAGACTCATTAAGCATATCACAGACTTGGTGGAGACAGGAACACAAAAAAAAAACAACCCAACTTTACTTTGGTATGACATGCCCGCATTGTCTTTGTCATCTTAAATTTGTTCACCCAACTACAAAATTAGAGAAAAAAAGAAAAGGAAAAAACACAAGCTCATTAATGGAACAGGCTGAAAGAGAAAATAACACTACATGACCTGTCACATGTGTCACTGAAATATAAATAAAGATTGAAAAAAAAAAAAAAAATGATGCAAAAAGGCTTCCAGATTCTTGTGGTGTTTTTCCAGTTTTTTTGCCGGTGGACTGTTTGGCCAAGAGCAGGTACTTGGTTGGTTTAACTGTCTCTTTCCAGCAGATCAAAGTCTTTGGTGGCTTCAGCATCAAGCAGAGTACTTCAAATAAGCCAAAAAAAACAAAACTAAAAACCCATTACAGACAGTTTGGGCATGTCCCAGCCTAGTCCTCAAACAGCCTTGCGGCCAGTCACAGATCAGTATCTTGTGCCGTGTTGGACTCTGCTCTTGCAAAAGTCCAGAGGCAACTCTGCCGAGTCAAAAAGAAAAGGAAAAAAAAAATTCCACCTCCAAGTCCGCACTGATTACACCAGCATCCACCCACGACCAGTCCTTCTATCCAAATATGGACCTTCTTGTGTCTCATTTACATCCACTGTGGTCTTCATTGTATTTTGCAATCAGTCTCTTCCCTTCAACGAGATTGTCATCAGGTTAATAAAGCGGTCCCACATCTGACAGACTTGAAACAAGAAAATTTAAAAAAACGAACAGGGTTCAGTTCAAACTGTCGGAGGACGATCCTCTCCTGGTGATGGCTCTCATGGGGCTGCGGGATACGGAGCCTCTCTTCTTCCAGTGAACTGTAAAGGAAAAGGAGAGAGTCAGGGATGTTGGCTTAGCTACTGCAGCTGAATTATTAACAGTGAAAGCCAACCTCTAGTCAGGCCTAAGTTGTTATTATCTGAGAGTAGTACATTGTGTGATTGTTTGGGTAAGTTGGCACCAAATAAGGCTAGCTTGAGTTTAAAGTCTTCTTGGTTCAACTTTATGCGGCACTGCTGAATTCTCACCTTTTCCCAGACCAGCCGGCAGCGTGGAGCTCTTTGCTTTGACTGGAGAATTGGACGAGTCCTCTGCGAGTTTTCCTTTCGCCTCTCCCGGCGGCATCGTGGCCATACCGGTCTGCTGCCAGTCGCTCATCGCCCGCTGGAAGGAAAGTCCCAGACAGGCCGTCATGTCCCGTGCCCGCTCTGCACGGCTGCACCAGAACACACGACACTGCAGCTGCTGCCCCCGGTGCTTGCAGATGTACAAGAAGACGTTGGGCCGGTTGGTGTCGGCGGCGCAGTATGCAATGTCCTGCAGGTAGGTCTTTGTGAGCTGCCGACCTGTGCTCAGCTCCTTGACCTCGACGTACCTGGGCCGCACAACAAGGGCGTGATCCTTCCTAAGCTTCTTCCCATTCGCGATACCCTCCAGCAAGTGAGAAATGGCATCCTCGGCCTGCTCCCGGTCCAGAGAGAAGATCTTTTCTGTGCCCAGGTAGTGCACTTTGAACAGAGGGTCACCGTGGGACAGGGACTCTGTCCGGTCGCGGCGGAATCTGCGCCGCAGCTCGGCGGGGGAGTTCTTCAGGGTCTGCACGAGGTGGAAGGTGCTGAGGGACATGATGCGTTTCAGGCTGGGCTTGGAACTTTTTGTCGTAATCTGGTTCTCGTCAGAGCTTCTCCCAATCTTCCACCCGCCTTTAAATGGAGCGTGGCTGCATCCACTGCTTTTATCTGAAATGAGGCAAATGGAGACGGTGACGTTAGCAGATCCAGAGATGACCGATAAGCAGAGTAGGGGGTAAATAAAGCAAAATGAGAGGCTATGTACATTCTAAGAAATTAAGTAACAAAAACCAGGATACACCTGTGATGGAAAAAAAAGACAAGTCATCACAACTTGCCAATCGGAAAAAAGACAAAGTCACCAAACAGGTTTGGTTACAGAAGTTGCACAGTCAGTGAAGTATTCAGTCCCTACAGGCGGACAGCGCCCATTAAATATTTACAGACAGGTTTGTCTTGGGCTTTGCTGTCACTGTGCTTAAGAAACAAACAAACACAATGAGGGAACTGGAAACATGCCAGAACAAATCGAAGATTACTGTAAAAAAAAAAGTTGAAGTGACACAGGTAAACAGTGTCATCTTGAAAATGAACTCTGTGCATTGCAAACTTAATTTCACCACTTTTGGAGGACTTTGAAGGCTTTTTGTGACCTTGCTGGGAAAAAAAAGAACAAAGTCTTATGCAACCACATCTGGCCACCCATTGTCTCCCCTATCCTACAAACCCAGAGAGCTGCCTGCTCTCCATTGTGTTGCTCCTTATATTTTTTCCTCTCCCTTGTCTTGGCCATTCTTTCAACATCCTAGCTCCCTCCTCAGAAGTGACTCGCACAGAGAACCACTGACTGTTCTAAGGTGGTGGCCATTGTTGCTCAAACCCCTGTGCAGGAAACAGCTTTGCACCCCCCCACCCCCCCCCCCCCCCCCCCCCCCCCCCCCCCCCCCCCCCCCACCCCCCTTCCCCCCCCCCCCCCCCCCCCTCGCAACCCT
>VURO01048880.1:4242-17575 GCA_015108175.1 Pelvicachromis taeniatus
GAATTTGTGCGCTCCCATCCAGTGTGTGTGTGTGTGTGTGTGTGTGTGTGTGTGTGTGTGTGTGTGTGTGTGTGTGTGTGTGTGTGTGTGTGTGTGTGTGTGTGTGTGTGTACCAATTTTGTTGGGACTCAGACTCAGTTCTCGCCTTCTGGCTTCCGCACAACTGGGGGTCATCACATGTCTTCATTAGTCTTCCTGAGGAAGCAGCTGAACGTCAGTCTTCACCGGATCATTGTAATCACCAGAGTTAGTGAAACCTGGTTCCTTCTTGTGCATATTAGCATTTAACCTGTGAAAGAACCTTCCAAGTTAATTACCTGAGTCACGAATGGTGAGATTGTCTGGGAACACGACAGTGACCCAGACAAGAGTGACCGGAGAGTGACCGGTAACCTGATCAAAGAGGAAAAGTTTGGAGAATGTCTGGAGGCCATTAGTTGTTTGGGGAGTCTGGGATTGTTGCCACTGTCTGGAACTGTTGTTGTGTTGTAAATAAATGCAGACAAATTGGAATTTGGTGTCCAGCATTTGAGTTCTGCCTGAGTTGTGTTTATGACACTTGGAAGCACTCTAGTCATGGAAACTGTACCCTATTCAACAGCTTACCTGTTGAAACCAAACTCACACGACTGGGTTATTAAAGGAACCGCTATTAAAGGACACCAGCTATTCTGCGTTTTGGGGTTGGGGTGTGGAGATTTACAAATAATAAAGTTTCCCATATAGTTTCCACATTAAGGGATGTGTACAATAGTGTACATAAGATTTGGTATTCCGATGTATAGCAGATATTACAATATGCTTGTTTCTAACACAGCAGTATCAGTCAGCATACCATTATCTACCGACACATCAACCAGCACATCAAGTGAAAACTGCCAGCCCTAAGCATTTGCTTAGATGTGCATGAATAGCACAGTACTAAAACCACCGTGTACAGGAAAACCAATTAAAAAGACTCATATTTCAGCTTTAATTGAAACCATGTCCAGCACAAACCCTCCGTAATGACAACCATCCTATACTGATTAACATTTCTCATCAACAAAGAAGACCAAAACAATGTTCACAGTATGTATTTTGATCTGTAAAGCAAATGTGATGAAGTAATAAAACCTGCACAACAACAACAAAGCAAACTGTAAAGCTTATCCTCATTTGACCTCAAAGAAAGGTTAGGACCTTTAATAGTACTAGATCTCATTAAAATGAATGCCCATGGTTCTGTAATGGCACTGGAGTACACTAATGAAAAATAAACACAAACAATATTGTTGTGAGGATTAAATGTGGGAAAAACATACATGAGGATTAGATGTCTGGTGTTTTGAAGCAAAGGTATTAACTTGGTATTCCTAAACAATTCCAGAGGAGGTCTGCAGCCCATGCGCCTGTAAAAACTTGCCACTTTAATCCCCTTTGTTTGTGGAAATGGTACTCATTGCTTATGAAATCTGTTGTCTGTGCTCAGACCTTTTGCTTAAAATCCTGATAATCACACTTTTGATAACTAACAGAGCTAGTTTGGGTAGTAACAGAAAATGTTCCAAATGAACCAGCTCCCTGTGAATGAAAATTAGGTGCCAAAACCCTGGTTTATAGCTTCATATTTCACTGACAGAAGAAAAACAGATGGATTTGTCATCTCAGAGGAACAAGCTCTTGTGACTTCATCATGTGTCACTCCATGCATGAAGAGTTCATCCATAGTCTTAGTTTAACTAAGAGTAGTGCTTTCCACAAACTATTCTATTCTCAGCAGTGTTACAATTTTCTGACCACAGTCGAGATGTCAAAGTTGCAGCAAACATACAACGTAATGACAGTTCAAAGTTGCAACATTTTGGAAAGAAAAGAGATAAACAACATTTTACAGTGATAAAAATGTAGAAAACAGAGCAATAACCCCAAACAGATCTTTCTCACGGTCCCCAAGGGATTTTTAGTCTTTAAAAGTGTTGTTATAAAACAGACAAATTCAGACCCATGCTTTCTTAATTAAGGTAAGACCTTGCCTACCTTCCTAACCTAAAAGACAAGAGCTGATAACCAATAGTCTATTTCAATATAGTTTTCAGTAACTGAAGTGATTTTAATTCACTTCAGTTGTATTTATATAGTATCAAGTCACAACATGTCATATCAGGACATTTTATATAGTAAGGTCAAGACCTTATAGTGTCAAAGAAAGAAGCCCAGTAATTTCCTCTCAATCAAACCTTCAGACTGAAAGGAGAAGAAAACTTCCTTTTATCAGGAATAAACCTCAGACAGAACCAGAACCCTGTTGGGCGCCCATCTGGGTCGACCTCTAGAAGTACAGTGAAGTCAATTTGCAATTGAAATTAAACAATATTACAACAATGCTATTGTTGATTAAGCTTTCATGTTCTCAAACAAGACACCTATTTATCCTTACTGGCCTTATATCAAATCTCTGTGGAGTCTAAGCCTTCATTTGGAGTCTGTTTTTATGATCACTATTTGCTAACTGCAGGCTTCACAAGAAAGAATAAAAACTAAAACAGTTTTTTAAACATTAATTTAAGTTATAAGCCATCAGATTCTCTCATGTTTAGGTAGAATTGTGACTGTTGAATTGCATAGATTGCATTTTGCTGGATTTTTTAAAGGTTTCAAATGGTTTGGACTAGTAGGTCTTTTCCAGATTTATTGACCAAAGCGCTTAAAGTGCACACAAATTCATAAAGCACTTTAAATGCTAAACAACTGTGCAGTTCTTTCCTTATTACAGACACTGATATCCTTGATTTCTCTGGAACAGCTGTGTTGCTATTATGTGTTTATTCTCCTAATATTTTAACATAGCCAGCATTTTTTCCCGTTTCACTCAACAAAACTGAAAATGATGACCAGTATCAGCTTTCTCTGTCAAGACAGGCTTTCTGCTTCATGCTTTGTGGATGCTCTCATTAAAGACAATTAGATAATCAAAGGGAGGAAGGAAGGAAGTCAAACTCAACATCAAACGCAGATTCTACATAAAAACAAAACAGGAAGTAATACACAGAGTAACTACTAAACACAGAACTGAGGGAACTAAGGCTAAATAGCAAGTCCCACAAGTACTAAACTTTGATTAAAATATGACATTTTCTAAACATTTTGTCAAACAATATCGTTTTGGTGGGACTGGAGACATTGATGCATTTTGTATATTTTCAAAATGTTTCTGTTTTCATACTTTAAGGTCTATAAAAACACAAAACTTAACTGAAATACTTTCACAGGAACCTTTAAAGTGAATAACTGGGTAAATCCATTTCAAGCTTAATTGAGACACAACACTAGATATGTTACCCAAATGTTTATGTTTGTACAACATGTCATCACCTTGTAAGTAACCTGGGGTTAGTTACAATTGTTCACATGGGTGGTGTCTAAAACAGCTCTGCATCAGCCTTGTGAGAAAACAACTACAGAGAGAAGTGACTAGACTGAGAATTTCAGACCATATTTCATTTTTAAAAGTAACTGTCATGCTGTGATAAGCTGCTCTTTCTTCTTCAGACTGAAGACACAGCCACACCTGTTTTGTATTCTATAGTGTGGAAAGGTGCTCTTACACCAAGGTGTCATCATATGAGGGCCAACTTACAACCTTCTGATGAAAATCCACTGTAACAGTCACTCATGGAGAAATCCCCATTATCTGCACTGAATTTTAACAGCCTTACTTGGAAGAAAAAAACCCATTTAAAAGTCTTCTAAAAGAAGGATCATCTCTTCACTTTTGCAGTCAGGCTCTTCCACAAAGACAATGGCCGCGTTGACGGCACATTGATGTTGACAGCACTAAAATAAATATCATGAAGTAAAAGGTACAAGAACTGCTTCACTTTGGGTGGGAGTGGAGTTAGGTGGTGGGGTCTCGATGGCACCCTTGACCCTTCTTCTGGACAGGCCAGTTTCCAATTTATATATTGAGCAATATTTAATACACAGTAGAATTATTAAATAAAGGCTTTTTTTTTGTTAATGTCTGAAAAGTTTTAAAATGTGTAAAGAGTTTGACTAAGTTTTGAATAAGAGCAGCTGAATGTCTTGATGCATGCTCACTCTTCCAGGTAAGGAAATCCCCAAAAGTTGATTGTGTTCATCAGGATGTAACGTTTTCAATGGCAAAAACGTTTTGTCATTCACACAAGAGATTTCTTTCTCCCGCTGAAAATGCTACATTCAAAAGAACAGAATCAGCGTATTTTTAGGAAAGCAGGTTCTTGACAATTCACCTCTCCTCCAACAGTCCATCCATTTAAATACAGTGACAGTTCACAGTTATAGGGCTCATTTACATAGATAGATAGATAGATAGATAGATAGATAGATAGATAGATTGTCATATTTGTAGTAACTAACTACAAATATGAACTAAACTATAAACCAGGGTTTTGAACTAACTAACTATTTTTCCTTAAATGAAAGCTCTTTTTTTATCCTCACTGCTTGTGCTGGTTGAGGTTTCACTGCATTTCCATGTGGTTATGTTTTTAGTTGACCACCAGAGCCAGCAGAAGTCTGTCTTCCACACACCAATATGGTTTTCATTTACACTTTATTTTGCCATCAACTGAAACATCAGTATTTGTTGGTGGAAATGTGTCAGTCATTAGACCTAATAACCGTGAATAGCACATTAGAAGCTTTTGTTTAGGAAATGTGTGTGCTATTAAGCCTAATTGCATGGTGAATGCAATGTGCTTCTCTGAATAGTTACATACATAGTTTGCACAGTAACAAATAGTAACTGTAATCAAATAAATAATCAAAATGTAAGTAGAGTGATCTACAATTGTATTTTATGGCTTTTCCTGGACCAAGAGAAAAAAAAATCATAGCCAGGTGTCAATTCTCAGTGGTGTGTGAGAGAGCTTTTTTTTTCCCATTCAGGAATAGCATCACTTCACCGTGCAAGACTGTTGCAGCTTCTCATCAAAGTTTGCACGTGGCACTTCCTCTTCAAAGGTATCAGTGGGATGACAAAGTGGAGTCAACCTAATAAAGAGACATTAAGAGGGTCTGTTATTTGTTTACTAGTTTTTGTCCAACCAATTTGTAACTTTAATATCAGGTAATTTAAGATTTCTTTGTTTCTCAAGAATTTACCACTTTGCCTCACTTTGCCTGATACACCATCTCAAGTTACAAATGCACATTAAATATGCAAGGATGCCAGCATTGATTTTTTCAGTAATGGCTGCTTATTAATTAGGAAAATTGGAAAAAAATATAACAACAGTGATTAGATGAGAGGTTGGGGAATACAATTAGGTTCATAAGTCTTTTCGGAATGACATCATCTCTTAACATCATCACAGTAGATTTTTTAAACATACATAAAAGTCAATTTTCCGTTCAGTTTTATGTATATAGTGCCAAATCACAACATCGGTCACCTCAAAGCAAAGTGCAGATTTTCAGCTTTAATTCAAGAGGTTTAAAGCAAGCATTGAATAAAATGTTTAAGAATTAAAGCCATGTTTATACACAGTAAATTAGTATTGACTGATGAGCAGTTTCAGGACCAGGTAAACCCTGTGCCCCCATTATTCCATGACAGTGGAGAAGGCTATCATTAGGCTGAAAAGCCAAGACAAACCTATCAATATCACGGTCATAGCTCAGTGACCTTGTATTATTATTCCTTGATTTCATGATGTATCTTTGCTATTCTCTTGGTTTTCGTTTCTGTGTTGAGTTTCCTGTTTTATTGTGAAAGTCCATGTCTTATGTCAGTATTCAGTTTTGTGTCCTTGTCATGTTAATTAGGTCCAGCCGTTTCTCCCTCCTGTGCGCAGTTTCCTCGTTTCCCTCTGTGCTTATATAGTGTGTGTTTTCCCTTACTCATCACTGGTCCATCTGTTTTACCTCTGTGTGTTTCTCCCTGCATGTCATCTGGTGGATTAAGGTTTCAGGTCTGTTTTGCTAGCTTCCCCAGTTTAGATTTCCTTTAGTTTCTGTCTTTGCCTTCCTCACTTCTATTTGTTGTTTCACTGTTGGAAATTAAAGCTCACTCTCATCCAAGTCAGTGCCAGCGTTTGGGTCCTTTTCTCACACACTCTAAAAAGGACAATCAAAGAAATAGCAAAAACTTTAGACAATCTGGCACCGTCTCGAAAAGAAGGAATGCACTGGTCAGCTCAGCAACATCAAAAGGCCTGAAAGATCACAAAACACAACTAAATGATTAATGAATTATTTCTTAAGACAAATACCTTCAGAACATCTCACAGAGTTAACAATACTCTTAAGGAAGTAGCGACATCATTATCAGTCTGCAGTAAACAGGCAACTTTATGAATGGACTCACAGAGGGCTTTAGAACAATATGTACACCCCTGGGTACACTCAAGAACAGGAAGGCTGTACTTGACTTTGTCAAAAAAAAAAAAAAAAATACATATATACATCTAAAAGAGGCTGTACAGTTGGACAGATGAAATCAAGATCAACTTCTACCAGAAAGATGGAAAGCATGCTGAAGAAAAGAAAACTGCTCATAATTAGACCACAGCATACTGCTTCATCTGTCAAAACATTTTTCAGTCTAGGCCTCCAACCAGACTTCATCCTAAGCTTTGTCATAAAGCCAATTTGTTTATCAGTAAAAAGGCATATTAGGTTACTGTCTTAAAAGAAACATTACTACTTATTTCTCAGAGGAAGCAGTGAAAAGCTTTGCCACTATTACAATAATGACTGTTGTTGCAGAACAATCGTGATAAAAAGAATAGGAGGGAAAAAACACCCGATGCAGAATTCAATCCATCTCTCTTCCTCCATCTTCAAAGGCCATTATTAAGTATCTTTAAGTGCTAATGTAGAGGAGTATGAACTGAATTTGTAGGGGGACCATGCAGGAGATTAACAAATTTAAATTTCCTATATCATAATGCAGATTCACTGCAGTTTCTCAACTTTTGAACATGATTAAGGTGGTTAAGATAACAAAGCAAAGGAAACCTGAAAAAAACAAACAAACTGAGTGTTCACAGTTCACTGAGATATATTGCTGTTGTCAACACATTTGTTTCCTTCTTTGAGAAATCCACTGCCAACAGCTTAGAAGGTAGTCATCAGAGCATCATCATAGGATTATGGGGATAAAATACTAGAAGTTGACTAACAACTTCCATCTTTAAAATGATCCCTAAAGATCAGAGAAGGCTGCGTGGCTTTCGAAAATACAACTCATTATGGTCTTTTGACATTGATCTGGGCAGAAAAGAGGATCCATTTTCCTTTCCTGACAACAACAGTTGAAAGAAATCCAAACCGTCACAGACTACATCAGCAAAAACACTCTTTCACCCCTTCAGCAGACAGACATTTTATGCCTGCTTTGTTAAACAACATCAGGGCATCCTGCTTCCACTCCCAAACCGCAATGTGGCCTGGGGGAAATTTTTCCAGGTGACACCTGTGCAGCTTCACAGGTCTCTGCAGTAGGTTCATCATCATAAGATAACATGGCTGAACAGATTCTTGCCTATAATTCAGATGTCTCAGGCTGAACTGGGATTCTACAGTACTTTAAATGCTCAGTCACTGCATTGGTTTCTATACAGCTATATGCAAAGTACATAAACATCCATCCATTTGTACTCATATTGATTGCCATGAAGTGTCTAAAAAAACTGGAATAAGACATTTCCATACTGTCTTTAAGTTTCACGAGTTTATGATAACAACTTAACTATATTCCACAAGTGGGAAAATAATATTTCCCTTCCACCTCAGATTAAGTTCTGGATACCCAGGAGACTGGAACAAACACATAGTGTTTTTGACATCCTGCAGGCTCACATCTTTGCTCGTTTTAAGGCAGTAATCTTGTAAAGATATGAAGCCTCCCAGTGTTATAGAAAACTTGGGTTTCACATATCACATCAGAAGCAATTCACTGAGGAACAAGCCTTTGTTATACTCTTATTAGATGAGAAACGTTACTGAGCAAGGATAAGTAACATTTGATGGTTGGACGTCTTGCACAGTTATGGCACTGTATATAACTATATATTAATGACTGTAGACACCGTGTTCGTCATATTTCCAGTGTTCTTGTCATTTTGGGAGAAAACATAGTTTGATCAGAGAAACAGAGAGAACACTGATCTTGCGGTGGTACATGTGGTAATCACTCCTCTGTAAGGGAAGAAGGAAAAAAGCCAGGCCAAACTGCAGACTATTTTTCCAGCAGATGAGAATGATTTAAGGTTACACGCCTAGATGAAGAAGTGATTCACACAGGTCCACCATGACCTCCTCATCTGTTTCTTAGTGATGCATCTGTATTCTTAAAAGACACCAGGAATGTCATTTTTATGAAGATGACATGATATTCATGAATTAATGGTCAAAATTAACAGGGAAAAAAATAGATTTCTGTAAAATAACAGCCTTATTCCCCTTACAGTAGACAAGACTGATCACGCTTACATAAGGCCCATTTTAAGCTAGGAGAACAAAAGATATGTCTAGATCACGAAAGGTCTAAAGAAGGAAATATTTTTAGCATAGGTCTTTGCCTATCTGTACCCTCTGAAATGGAGCAGTTGGTGACTTAGGTACAACAAAGTGCACTTTGCTTTGTTAAATGTACTTATTTGTGTAGTTATTTGTTACAGCAATAAAAATGTTTTTTACAGAAGTAGGTGTAAGCCAATATTAATTTAAAAAATGTTCTTTTTTATCTGTTAGGATCAGTTATGAGCAGAGAAGGGCAGTAACGCATTAAAAGTAAAGTGTTACTGTAATTAGATTACTTTTTTCAAGTAACGAGGAAAGTAGGGGATTTCATTGCAAAAAAGTAATTAGATTACTTTCCCGTAAGCACACTGCATTACTAAACCGTGATTTTGTTTGTGAGAGTGTCTCATGACAATGACGTACAAGTGTGCGACATCCGTGGCAGCAACAGGCGTGTGTAGATCAACAATGGATAATATGGAGTGAGGAAGAGAGTACGACCATGGAGCGTTTAAAGTGTGGAAGTACTGACATTACTTTGAGTTTGATTCCGTAAAAAGTGACAAAACATTAGAGACGGCTGTACACTCTCTGCGTGGGAAGAAAACTTCCCACTACAGCAAAAAAATAATCTTTAAATCTGAGCAAGCACCTAGCACGCACGAGAAACCTCTGGATCCCCCCACTGACAGCACTGTGGCTGCCACATCCAGTTACACCAGGCAAACCTCCACCGGCCCCACTCCTGCTAAACAGGTGAAAATATACTTAAGAGCAATAGCACTTAGTGCTGCTGAATCTTTGATTTTATTGATTTTTTTACTGTGTTTTACTTGCATCTATTTAAAAGAGTGAGCGTAAAAAGTTTTTTATTTTAAATGCTGGAATAGGTTTATATGTTAAACAAATTTCTTTAAGTCAGAGAATGTAGCAAATTTTGCTTGATGCAATGTGTATAAAGTTAAAAGATTAAAACTAATAAAACAAGTTTTAAAAAGAGACTTTTTCATTAGATTCAATTTTATATGATGGATTATGCAGAAAACAGAAATGGGCAGAAAGGTCTGTTGATTTATTACGTATTCACGTTGTGTAATGTCTTTAAAAAGTAACTAAGTAATAAAGTAACTGATTACTTTTCAAAATAAGTAATCTGTGAAGTAACTGGATACCTTTTTTGGAGAAGCAATCAGTAATTAGTAGCTTACCAACACTGGTTATGATCAACCGTTTAGTCATTTCTAATTGTTACTGTCTTCTATAACCTGTCTCATATGTTCTTATATGGCAACAGTGGCTTCATGCTAAGCATAGCTCAATAAAATTGGTGAATATAACATTTTATTGAGACTAATGAATTATAAGGTGCAGAAAAACATTCATTTGTCTGATAGTAGTAGTTTCACCACATTTTATAATCCTTCCTTTTTTGCTTAACTTTTAATTTGATGACGTTTTATGTTGTGCAAATGTAGGCAGAGGAAAGCTGCAGTGATTCAGAATGCTAACTTAGAAAAGTTCTCATGAATTTTACACGCACTGGATGATATTTAATGTTGCTTTGTGAAAAATGGAAATGTACATTTTAATAACAAAGAGCTTTAGCTTGAATGAACCCTTTTTGTTGTTCATGGATTGTGACATGTACTTGCTTTAATAAGGAACTCTAGCAACCTAAATAACTGTATGATGTCTTCAATATTGTTAAAGGGCTTATTTTTAACCCAAATTGATTATCTTTTCCTAACACTTCCTTTTGGTGTCTAAACCACCAAAGTTGTGTTAATATGAAAGAACACACTGAGTTAAAAGCAAGACTAGAATTGAACTCTAGCCTCCTACTCAGTGGTTTTCAGACATTTTCTGCTCAAAATGTACCAAAGGAGAGGTGAAAATTTTAATGTCCACCTATATTGTTACAAAATAGTCATCTAAGAAGGCTCCTGGTGAAAAGTTCACTGTGTTTATTTTAGGAATGCTTACACAGGCTGTTCAGAGAGATGGATCAAACTAATATGATTGTTCAGGCTGAGTAAACACACAGAATTCACATTATTAGTTCATTTCTTTATTTTTTTAAGAAGAATACAGCTGCATAGACTCACTGACTGGTGTTAATTATCACATGCTTGTGTTTGAGTATCCCAAAGTGAACCTGACCAGCAGATGTAACAAAGTGCAATTGCTAAGTTTCACAGCTATGTAATCGAATTCACCTTGTTTTAGTTTCATGTTTTGATAAAAGAAATAGGACAGCTGATAACAACTAAAGATAGTCCAAAACAACAGAGTGTCACAACAGACACTGATTTTCGCATAGTTTGAGTTTATACTGAATGACTGATGCAGTTCTGCAGATCACTGAACACACACACACATACACACACTTATATTGGCTTCAGTCAAACCATCCTACTGGACGCAGAGCAACTATGCAGACAGCACCATAAAGAAAACTTACGACGCTACAACCAGTAAAGCGAAATGGTATGCTTTATGAGAGCACTGGCATGACTTATCTAACCTATCAGACAGCTTGGTCAAAACCATCTGTTGCTGAATTTCTTTGTTGTGCTACAGTTCTTCAAAATTAATCTATAAACAGCAATTAGAATGTCTCAAAGCCACAGGGATAGAGTGCCTGGTTCCTACCACATTCAGTCTCTCGTGACTTTCAGCGAGGATCTGCTGCTGCTGGCAGTTCTTTCCTTTGAAATGCTTGAGAAGGTACTGGTTTGAGTTTGACGTGCCAACAAAGAAGTCCTGTAACATCAAGCCAAGCAGCTGCAATGGTTATAAATAAGTTAAAAATGAAATATTAATCCTGTTTTGGCCTCTAAGCAAGCATCAACCACTTTTCTTTTTAGATATCTCTGTCTGTAAATAAGACCCTGACATATCACACGAAGACTAAAGAATGCACGCAGTATCGTAATGAACTGCATCAACCTTAACACAACTTGTCCATATGTGCTCAGCTGCTAAATAAATGGACCCATGCAGAGGAAAGCACTGCAAAAATCTGCAGTTAGAGCGGTTCCAGCCTGTATTTTAAAAGCTGATTTAAAGTGAATAATAAAGGGCCCAAAGTCTCACTATACCAGTGAATGGGAGACTCATGTGAGATGCTTTTGAAGGAAAATTCCATCAGTAACGCTGGCAATGGAAAAAAGAAGAATATCAAAAGATGTGACAACTTTATGATCTCCCAGATGTTCTGTCCCACGAGTGAAAAGCGTTATACCTGCCCCATACACATTTAGTATCAACCACCTAAACCTAAAAGCCTTGCTAGATAGCTGTAAAAGTTTATCGTTTCTTTCTTTAGTCACAACTACAGTTCAGATAGTTCAGTGGCTACATGTTACTTCTCATTGTCACTCATGAGTATCGTATATGTCATTGAATTCAACAGAAGAACCTCCTGTTGTTATTCCTGATGCGATGACTGCTTTATTTAGCTCTTCAAATCTGAATATTTATAAAAGCCATGTGAAATTCAAACTTTTAATGTTCAACCTTTACCACTTTGCAATGATTGTAATTTTGAGATGCTCCAGCACAACAAGCAAATAAACTACCTACATAGCTGCATTTAATTAGTCTAAGGTTCATATGACGAGGAAACCATAAGCTCTGTGTTAAAACACTGACGTAACCAAAATTACATCAACAATTAGTGAATACCACCAAAGCCTCAAGCTGAGCATTTTTGCTGTTTCCATCTTGGCCTTTTAAAAAACAGACATAACTAAGAATTTGTGGGGTGGACTTTTCAGAGCTGGAACCTGAATGTATCTTTTATGTGTAGTCTGAATATAAACAAGAGTCATTCCAAAAATGTCTAAATTGGCAAAATCAACACTGGAAGACGGTGTACAGTGTAACAATTGCAGAGAAGACGGCCATAATTTTTGGACTTGGCACGGCATTTTTGGACCAAGAAGGATTGTCTAAGTCTGATGGTTTAATCACTGTCCGAGGTACAGAGTTTATACATAAAAAGACATTACTCTTTGGCCTGCCAAACTGCACTGAAGTAAGGTGCAGGGTAAAAGCCGTGCTTTTTCTCTTTCTTCATAGATTTATGAGAGTGTAGTATCTTCGCAAAGAAAACCCAAAATGAAGTTCATCATCTGATTTTTGAAGTGCTGAAAATGTGAACAATTTAAAAATGTACTTACTTGCTCTTAGAAAACAGAGGTGCTTTTAATAGCTTGTTATGCAATAGTTTTACTGGTCTGGCTTACTTGAACTCTTTTAACCTGCATACATGTCATCTGAACTTGAAAAGAACAAGGATTCAAGGATTAAAATGCAAGGAGTGGATGTTTTGCTGCTTCTTCTCTGTGACAGTATTTGACAGCCGTTCCAAGTTGTCTTAGTGACAAGCAGACTATTGTTGATACTTCTGGAAGAAAATTTTATTTTTTTCATGGTTTAAATGCTCTCTCTCTCTCTCTCTCTCTTTCTCTCAGGGGACTTTTTTCAATTTTAATTTAAAGACCAATATAGAAACAAATGTGTGGTGTCTCTCCACAGGTTTCAGAGAACGGACCAAGTATAAACGACATCACTCACTGTAATCATACATTTCTTCATTAACCATAAGTAAAAGCTTTTTCGAAGTCGAATTCGTTCCAGGAGGGTGATGGGCTCCGCCAGGGCTGCCCTTTGTCACCGATTCTGTTCGTAATTTTTATGGACAGAATTTCTAGGCGTAGCCAAGTGGCGGAAGGCTTTCGCTTTGGTGGTCTCAGGATCTCATCTCTGCTTTTTGCAGATGATGTGGTTCTGTTGGCTTCATCAAGTGATGGCCTCCAGCTCGCCTTGGAACGGTTCG
>VURO01048880.1:46623-58578 GCA_015108175.1 Pelvicachromis taeniatus
TTTTTTTTTTTTTTTTTTTTTAATTTTAATTTAAAAAAAAAAAAAAAAAAACTTTTCTGCACTTAGTTTTGTTTTGTTTTTTTTATTTAAGCCCAGTTAGAAAAGTTTAAATATTATTTATGAACAGACGTAGAACAACTGCATGTATACTCAGCTAATAAAAGGTGTGTTCCTGGATGACGTCAAAGCCAGAAGACTTGCTGGAGGTGCTCTCCGCTCTTAGCTGTCAGCAACTCAGGCATTCCCAGCATGAGTCATCTTGGCACTGGCAATGCCTCACCCAGATGTAATCTGTGGGACGCTCACCTGAACCAGTACCACAGCCTCCATGGTGGAACACCTTTTGAGGAGCAACTACTGAGTCAAAGGAAACGGGAAGCTTAGGAAAGGTTGTAAATCACAGTCATTAGGGCTCGATTACACATCATGGTACTGGCTCAGAGGTCTTCTTGCTGTCCCCGCAGGCTTAAACCGGATTTGATTGTTCCAACAAAAACAAATTATAAGTGTTGTTCTTTGGAAATATCTGATGATTGATCCTGATTTAAAGTTAGTCTGGTGTCTAACTGGTAGTATATGACATGTTTTACGAATGCATGGTGCAAATTATCTCGCACATGACTTTGATCATGATGAAAATATACCCCGTGGAAATAAGCTATAGTTCTTTCTTTCTGACAGTTTAATAGAGACTATTTAGAACTATCTGCATTTATTTAATGTCAGCTATTAATATCAAGTCTTTGAAACATAGAAATTATACATCCCGGCCAACGGAATAAGAACGGGAATTTTTACAGACTGCTCACTTCAGTCGAGTGGTGTTTTCTCCACTCTGTCACCACACTAGTGCTGCCAGATGCATCCATAAACCTGAGTGGAATTCCCCTGTGGGTGTTTTTACAGATTATGATGAGGATAATACGACAGTTTATTTTCAGCAGCATCCCACATACCACAACCCTACTGAAACTGAGCTGACACTAGGATACCTCAGTACCACAGTGTTTATGGATGACACCCCAAGAGTTATTCAGTGTAGCTGAAGTTGTAATTATGAAGCTGACGTTGTAGTTATGTTGTAATTATTCTTTGTCTAAATGTAGGATATAACAGTCCACTCAGAAGTGGAGTGGATCATCAAGTGCAATGCAGTCAAATAAATGTGGGCACACTGACCTACTTGCTTGCTGTTAAATATCAGGATTTAACTCATCTTCCTTGCAAAATGAATTTAAAGAAAATGCAATTACATGTATCAAAATTTACAATAAGAGGTGTTAGACAGTTAAAATAATGGGCAAAAGACATCATCAGAGAAGATTCTGTTCAGGCTCGGTGTTTGGACAAGTACGTTTTTGCCATTTTCTGATTAGTGTTTTTAAATCAAACAAAAAAGATGTGACTGAAGGGAAACTTTGTTCCAGGCCTTAGCTACAGCCTTCCTCAGTTAGTGCTTATATCTGGATGGATTGTAAAAGTGTACTAGCATCAAAGATCAAGGGTGATGTGCAGAGTTTATTAACTACAGATATAAAGTTAATGAGTTATACCAGGAAGCTATGTGAAAGAGTTGTTGAGTCTAGGTTAAGAAGAGAGGTGACAATGAGCAAATGGCAGTATGGCTTTATGCCAAGGAAGTGGCATATGTGATGTTTGCTTTATGAGTGCTGATGGAGTATAGAGGAAGTCAGGTGTAGCTGCACTGTGTCTTTGTGGATCTATGGAAAGCATATGATAGAGTACCAAGAGAGGAACTGTGGTACTGCATGAGCATGTCAAGTGGTAGAGAAGTGTGTGAGGCTGGTGGTGTATGAGGACTGTGGTGAGGTGTGCGGTCGGAGTGACAGATGGGTTTTCAGGTTGGGGTGATAACATCAGAGATCAGCTCTGAGCCCATTTTTGTTTGCAGTGTTGATGGACAGGCTGGCAGACGAGGTCAGGCAGGAGTCTCCACTGACTATGATTTTCACCATTGACATAACAAACCCTGGTGAAAATAGGGAGCGGTTAAAGAGAGCCTGGAGAGGTGGAGGTATGTACTGGAGAGAAGAGGAATGAAATTCACCAGACATGAGAGATTTTCACTGGGAGTGAGCAGGCAAGGCTGAGATGACAGAGGAGGGATGGCGGATATACTGAACCAAAGATGTTGATTATGGAGCTGCTAGGCAGAAGAAAAATAGACCTCAGACGAGGTTCCTGGATGAAGCGAAGGAGGAAATGCAGACGATGTTAGGGACTGGGTGAAATGGAGGCAGACGCAACCTGTAAAGGCAAAAACAAGTAGGTTGCTTTTGTGGTATGTTTCTGGGTTATTGTCCATCTGTACTGCAAAGTGTAGTCTGAACCTGAATTTGAGCAGAATGTAAACTTCCAAACTGACTGTGCTACTTCCCACAGCAGACACAGCATGAATAAACTCCTGTGAGCAGGTTCCACTGGAAAGCATATCACATCGTCACACTGCCTGTACATGTTTGATGGTGTGATATACTTTGGATGAGAGGGTTTTTTTTTTTTATCTTCCTCCATATTCTTCTCTTCTTAGCATTCTGTAGTATAGAATTTAATCTTGATTTCTGCCTAACGATGTGTTTTCAGGACTAATCTGGAACCTTACTTAATCTTTCCTTTATCTATTGCTCTTTGACTCTTGCCTCAACACATTTTTGGAACTCATATGATTCACACTTAGGTCCTGACATCCGCTTCATGTATCACGAATTAAGAAGAAAACAAGTCACAGTGGACTATGATACTTCATCACTGTCAGTTTTCTAATTACTCATCTGCAGCACAGCTGCCAATAGAGCAGCTGTTCAGTAGTTCATGTATTGTGGTGTGGTGTGGTACGCAGTCAAAATTATAATAATTGTGTCACTGTCAGAAAACTTGGACATGATTATATATGGCAACATCACATCACACATCTCATATCGAGAGTCAAATTCCTCTGTGTAAAATATGCTGAGAATAAAGAAAAGTATCTGGGTTCTTCTTTTTTTAAGACACGTTTGGACTGTGTGTTACCGATCAAGCACTTATCACATACAGTGCGGTAGAGAAAAGGTGGAACCAGCTTTACACTAAGTTCAGGAACTTTATTCAGAGAGGCAGAGTTTTAAATTTATATTATTATAACTATAACAAATTTTTATGATATGTGGCTGAACTGTTTTTTGGCGCATGCTCTGCCACATACAAACACAGACACACAATTTTATTAGATTTCTGGAACCTGTTGGCATTTCACTGAGACAGACTCAAGTGACTAACAAAGGAATCGTTGACTAAAGGCTCAAATCAGTGACCTCAATCAGCGTAGAGAAAGGTGGTGACACATCATGAGATTTGTCACCTTTTATAATCCAGACCAGGCCTTCTATCGCTCTTATGCCTCACACAGAGGTATAATGACAAATGTGCTGAAGGTTTGTGACTCTTCAAGCCTCAGCATGTTACAAAGTTTATAACGTTACACTGTTTGAAGAGGTTGCCAGCAGAAAGCCTCTTTTCCCTAAAAAAGAACAGCTTAGGTTTGCAAGGTTACACTGGATGTCTGACCATATAGCACAGAAAAACAAACGCAGCATATTAACTGCCAAACAAGGTGATGGGGTGAGCATGATTTGGGCACCTTGCAGTCTTGTAGTTCACCATGAACTCTGCTAAATAACAAAGTATTCCTGAGTCAAATGAGGGTTAGGCAAAACACAAAACTCAAGATGTTGCAATGACAAAGTTAACGTCCAAAACTAAGCCTCACTGAAATATGTTCATATATTGCTGCTAAAGGTGGTTCTGCAAGCTACTGAATAATGGGGTGAACTTTCATATTATGTTTTGGCCCATTGAGTGTTTAATATGCATTCTTCATCTGAGGATGTATTTACCTCATTTTCCAGTGTGTATGCTTCACTCTCGGGTTGAATGACTCCAACCAATTCACTAACAACATGGCAATAACACACAATACTCATGATCCACATGGTATACTATGATGGAGGTTTGACATTTTTTTTATTTGACAATACATGACACCGTAAAAGACTGGCACATCATCAAAGTACAACAAAAACCATGGCAGAATTTGCTCTTCTTCACTGCTAACGATCAGGGGAAGGGCACACTGCAGAACACAGACTGAATGGTTTATCACAAACATCAAGGCAACTTGGATTACACTTCTAGGAAAACAATAAGGCACCTCCTTTGACACCTGATCACTCATACCGATGAGCAATGTTTTCAAGATAGATCATACAGTGATGGTTCCAAACACGCATGTGGACAATGGTAATACTTTTCTTTTGAACATTGTGCTTGTGAATGTTTTTGTAACACTGATTCTGTGTACTTATTAAACTCAAGCATGAATTGGTGACATAGTGTTTATTTATGAAAAATGAATGAATGTACAACATGCTGTCTCAACATCCAGTGCACAGCAGTTGAGGCCACAGAAAATGCCAAAGAATCTCTCACTACAGTAGTGTTGTGCATGTTCCAGTTTTACATACATCTCCATGGTTTCACAGTAACCAAACAAAATCATTGGAAAGAAAAAAGCCCTTCATTTCACCACACAAATGTAAGCATGGATCCTAACAGCTGGATCTAGAGCAGATAGGTAGTTCTTCATACACTTTATGACAAGCTTGGCAATGTTTAAAATATGCTGGAAACTTACAGCCACCTAGTGGTTGTATGACAAACTGCATCACAAGGCGTCTATAGATGTGTATACGCACAATTTGCCTCTTCATTATAATGTCATGTTTGTTTTTTTAAATAAAATGTAGTATTCTTTGTTAAAAGAATGGACTTTAATAGTTCTTCTCAGAATTACTATGGACACTTAGCTTACGTTATGCTTATGTTAAAGAACACTTACTGTTCTTTAACATAAGGATCAATGAACATTGAGGGGATTACAGCTAATGTAGAAGGAGATATTTAGCTAGCCAGAAGTGAACTAGTCCAGTTCTTCATTCACCACAGCTCATAAAGATGTAACAACTCAGACATGTTCCATTCATTCACTTGGTCCTTTGATTCACTTTCAACAACTAAAGTTCTACTGACAGACTTTCATATTAACATTTCAAGTATGACTGTCCTGTACTGTATAACACACTGTGCTGTACTGTACAATGTTGGGGTAGAAACAGCCTGAGATGAATGAATCCGAGTGACATTCCTGCACCCTCACCCCCTTTTTATGTTGAATCAGACCCTTCAGTTGCTGTTTAAACGTCAGCAAAGGTGTTTCTTAACATCACACACCCTGAGGTAGTCTCATTATGGTTCCACTACACCTACCCCTGTGGGCTGGTGAGGTGGCTGTAGTCCTTCATAGAGCACAAATAAGTTCAGAGTATCGCGTTAGCAGGAAGAGGAAGCCTTCTGTCTGCCCAGAGAAACTGAAGATGTAGAAAGTGATTCGTCTTGCGCAATGCACCAGGGAAAATTTTGACTTTGTCAATCATTTTTTTGTTTTGTAAGAGCACTGACTCTTGCTTTTTTTTCTATAGCAAAGTAAACCATTCAAATACCTTACACATCACACGTGTGTTTTAAATCCCAGTGTAACCATGGCAATAAAATGTTTGAGGTCTTAAAAAATCACCAAGTAAATGAGTAAGCAACTATGACTAAGTGGAGACATCTGAGCTACACTGCATCACATTTTCTAGGTTAGTCCATTTACAGTAAGCATATCCTGAAACTACATTAGAGGCAGGATGCGCTGTAGGTAGTGTTCTCTCAGCTACCGATAAGCAAAGTACCGTATATCATCCATTAGTAGCCTGTCTCTTTTAAACGCTGGTTTCTAATAAACGCTGGTTTGAAAACATGTCACGACAAATAGACGCCGGTCTCCAATAGTAGCCGGGCGACCTTCGACCCGGAAGTCCCACCGCACCGTCTTCTTCTTCTTCTTTTTAAATTTTATTGGCGGTTGGCAAACAACTGAATGGTGCATTACCGCCACCAACTGGTATGGAGTGTGACTGGAATGTCGCTCAAAAAAGAAAAAAAAAACCCTCCACGCTGTCGTCGGTCCTCCCGCGTCTCATCACTCGGCCAGCTGTTTCCAATCAGCCGTCATCTACGACCAGCGGCATTTAAGCTGGATGCAGCGACCATCGAAGTGGGATTATTACACTGAACTGGAACTGTCGGCCAGCGAACCTGCAACTGTGATTTTCTGGTCTTTTACTTCCTCTTGAGAAGAGTCGGGTGGAGAGAAGTTTCGGGGAGCACCATTCGTGCACTGGGCTACCACAGACAAAGGGACACTCGGGAGCAAAGGAGGAGCACAATTGGGAACTGCATTATTTGTGAAGTGTTGGAATACGTTTTGGAGCACTGTAAGTAAACGCACAGTCTTTTCACCTCAGTCTAAAAACCGCGCCTGGGTCCTCTTTCCCTCTCACTTCCGCGACAATTCTGAGATGGGAATAAGAGCGGCGATCTCCAACAACCGCCGGTCTCTTTTAAAAGTCGGGCCGGCCGGATAATTTTTTTAATAAGCGCCCGGGCTACAATTGGAAGATATACGGTACTCTGATCTGTACTTGCTACTAGTAGGGATGTATTTGAAGGGGACTTAAACATTCACAGGACTGAACATACAAAGGCAATGTGACTTTTCCCCATCCCAAGCCTTAACCAAGCTAAAGTCCAAAACCCTTCAAACATTATTCACTTCAGCGGATCATTTCATTGCATCCAAATTTAATAAGCAAATAAAATAACTACACTCCAATAAAATTACAGAAAAACTAGTCTAATAAATTATGGTGATTAAAAAATAATAATTTCTTAGAACTGATCTCAGTGCTATACTGTACTTAATCCCCACAGTGTAGAGCTGAAGGGTCGCTGGGGTGGTGTCATGGGGTCCACCTTCCCCCTGGCTGCGTCCCCCCAGCAGCTGCAGGGTGACATTGGCAGGTCCTGGTGCCGACGATGTCTGCCTTTGGCAGTCACCATCCTTAGGTTGGTCCCCTTTCCTTCATTCAGCTTGTCCTCTGTGGTTCAATGTGCAATGTGGGCCACACTCCACATAGAAACTGTTAAGATACAGCCACAGGTCACCAGTGAGGTCCCAAACAAACACGTGACACTACATAACGTACACGATATCCTGTAGACAAAGAGTTGGGTGTACCTTTACTTTTGGCCTGTGCTTGAGGTAGGTTGATCTGATCTGCAAGCTAAAAGAACAAGAACAATTGATTTGAATGCAATAAACCCCACTGCAGCTATAATCTCCTGTGATGGAAACTTACCTGAAAAGTATGTGTAGGTAAGACCCCAGACCTGTAAATATGTGCCACCACCCATGGAACTGTGTTACCACTCCAACACCAGGGGGCAGTGTTTGTCTACTGGCTCTGGGATTCAAAAGAAAGTGTTTATCAAACAACTCAAGACATTAACAAAGCAAACATTTTATCTCCTACAGCAAGAAAAACCGATAAACAGTGTAAGTTGGTTTGATTGCAGTAACATTGCAGTTAACAGTTCATGACTTTGAAGTGAACACTTTTACCATTGCAACTGTTAAGTGGAGAATAATTAACTTGGTTCTCAGAATTTCACAATTAACCTCAACTTCCTCTACTCACCTTAAAGAGTCACAGAAGATATTGTCAATGTTCCAGAGAAGGAAACCCAACAAAAAGATAGCTAAAGAGGTGTAGAACAGTGGCTTGTGCCATGGGTACACCCTGAAAGAAAATCAAAGAGCAACAACAGAAGAACACCCTTCAGCATGTTGTTGCCTTACTGAATATTAATGAATAACACGTCTTTTGATATGGTAATGTTTCTCATTTTAATGCACCTCGTGGCAAACTCACCATGTAACAATGAAGATAGAACGCAACACTAGGCAAGCTACTAGAGCACCATACATGACCTGGAAACAAGGGCAGGTGTTTGGGTTGGAAACAGAGCCAGACCATGCACATATGGATACAGACAGTCTTTCAGTAAGTATACATTTCCACTGAGTCAGAGTTCAACTGACATGAAATTCCTCAGATACAAACAACCTGAGCTTGTACACAACAAATAATAACACAGCTTATTAGCATGCCATGTTGGTCATGTAACATCATTTTTGCTTTCTGGTGTTTCATGCACATTTTAGCCAAATGCTAACCTTTTATGATATAAATAATTTGAGCTTTCTAATCAGAATGGTCAGCAGTTTTATTTCAGGCTAGGTAGTGGCATATCTGAGAGGTTGCTCATAATCGAAAAACAACATGCAGCCAGAAAGATTTCGAATAAATATTTTCTGACTAGCCAAGTCCAATAACCCACATTCATTAAAAGGTCTAACACTGCACTAGCTTTGTGCGGGGATCGACCTGCTGTAATTCTGAGCAACAGCTGCTCACTGGAAGGCAGCAAAAGACTTCCGGGAACAGAAGTCAAGTACCCAACTGTACAAAGGTAACTTTGGCATTTTTCATAAATGTGAAAAACAAATGGGAAAAACTAATGTGTTTTTGCAACAGCCTGCTAATAACACAGTGCCTAAAGATACCATTTAAAATAGGTTCTTTAGGTGTTAGGTGACTATTTATACTTGAAAGATCATAGGTCTTTTCTTCTTTTTTTGTTAAGCTGATTAAAAAAAAATTTCTCTGAAAATGGTCAGGGACAAGTGAAAAATGAGCCGGTGACAAAGTTAAACTTTGACCTTCACAAAGCCTGGAGAACTATTACTGAAGAACAGTTAAAAAAATTACACGTCTGGTTCCTGGGAAGCAAAATATGAAGAAATAAAGTATCATAACAAACATGTGCACACCCATAATTCAGGAAACTGTGTTATACTTTGTTGTGTTTGACCTGCAGCATTATTGACTTGGCTCTTTTTTAACAACAGACAAGAAATACCAGGAAAAATATTGTAGTAAATAAAGCAACAACTTGGAATATAACTAAAAAAAGAAGAAACCGTGTATACTGTTAGGGCTATAAGTATTTGGACAATTATACATTATTTTCTAGTGGGAGGGTATAAGGAGCTCTGTATACTCTCCCTAGTGGAATTAGCTTAGTGTGAAATGGCTTAATGTGATTCAAGTGCAAACTTTTAGCTTTAATTCAAAGGCTCAAAAATATATTGACAACTGGCTAGCAAGGTATCAGGTTAAAGATGAAAGAGTTTTGTTGATTTCAGGTTTTTACTGGAATAGTTAATATGAGGTCAAAAGAGATGTTGATGCATGTGAGGCCAGCATCAGGCTGGGAATACTAAATAAACCAGAGAGATAGGAAAAGCTCATGATCCATAGCACACAACGTCATCTGTTAAATATGGTGGAGGCTGTGTATGGCTGCTGGTGGAACTGGGTCAGCAGCAGGCCTGGGTTAATTACCATTTATTATTATCTTTATTATTATTTGCATTGCTAGTAGTAGTATTAGTATAATCATTAAAAAAAAATTGATTTAAAAATAAAGCAAAGGTTCTTAAGCTGAGCTGCACACAACTGTTATCTAAACTGACATCTTGTTGTGTATGTTTCCGTATATGTTGGTTCACCATGCTAGAACAGAGGGAACATTATCACAACCACTACAGGCCAGTGTGATCAGTAAACAAATACAGCTCCAAGGACTAAACAGCGGCCGCTTTGTCACATTGTCCTTATTGCTGTAATGCAACACATAACGGGGTACAGACAAACACTAACATAAGCCTTACATAAGGGGCTATAGTGATCTTTAATGGTTTTTGGGTTTAGGTCTAGTAGATGAATCTCCTTCTTGGGAACAAGTGTTTGACGTGTTTAACACCATAGTTAAGGTTTTGGTATCGTTTCAGGGCTCAGGATCATTTTCTTAATGGTACACTTGAAATTCATCTGCTTTGGCATGAAATGCTGCCATACATTTAACACCCACAATGCACCAGGCCGAGTTTGCATGCCGCATTGGCAAGCTCAGTGTTTACACAAGCCAGAGAACACCTAGGGCACTTTGAGCCCTAATTGCAAACAATGAGCAACATGAGCCAGGTGAACATAATGTAAAACACTCCCTTACCTGGTGAAACACTGGCTCCTTCCACTGCAAATATACCTACACAAGTAACAGTCAACATGGACATGACAATTGTTAATGCTTTCTTCCTGACAAGGTTCAGAGTAAACTGGTAAATGAAAACATGTATGCTCACCACGGTGACGGAGACACTGAAGATTAATAATAATGCAATAGGAAATAAACTGATGCTCCTCTCCTGCTTGAAACACTCATATCTGAAAAACAAATTAATATTTATCTTGAGCTTGATAAGAAGAGAACCAAAGGACAAAGGGCAAATATAAGCTCAGCTAAACTGAAAGTGAAATCTATTTTTCATGCAGAGACAAATGTTCAAAAACGCTGATTTTTTTTTAAGGCAACAAGTTAGCAGTAAAGGATTCACTGGTTGATTTTAGAGTGATACTGGATTTGTTCTCAGATGAGTGCTGCAACAACTGATCCAAAAAGATGAAGACACACTTACATACAGTAGACAAAAACACAGGTACTGTAAATCATAGGCAACTCGTCCAGTAACTGCAAATGACGAGACAGAAAAGAAACACGCATTACTGCATCACCGTCGAATTCAGTATTGTGTCAAGTAGCAAATGTTGACGAGTCCAGTTTATGCTTGCTTTTGCTGATATGTTCAGATTTGCAGCTCACCTGCATCTCATACAGCAGCGTCATGTGGAAGCACCAGGAACCAACACCAACAGCTTGGGTGGGGGAAAGAGGACACACAAGACACAAACACTCAAAGTTAAGGAATTCGGCTGGAGGCATTTGCTGTAAATACTGAGCCACTGCTCTCAATAACTGTTACAGGCATGTTCTTGCAACAATGACAGCACTAATGCAGCGCCAGTGCACCAACCTGCCAGTCCCAGGAAAGAGCAGATGTAGCGGGACTCGAGGCCGTCACGGTATGTCTGGATGGCCCCGTAAATGGGAGGGAGAATCATGATCAGGTTGCTGACAGTGTTCCCTGTAAGCAAAGACAGCATGGATTAATGAAAGTCAGATGACATGACCTTTACGATAACTCTGAATGGGTGACATGACCGCAACGAGTGTTATGCACATTATCTTATTACCATGGTTGCAGTGTAAAATCCAAAGGGTACCTCAGCTATAAAAGCTCTATTATACGGTATAGCAGCAATAGCACTAGGATTTGTTTATTTATTACTGTAGAAATATGCAAATACTTTGAATTTAGACTGATCTGAATGTTTGCTTCTTAGCTATTCAAAACTGATCTAGTCACAAATTAATATCACAGCTATACAGTCAATCCTGAAACCACAGTTTTCACATAGCACGTTACAATCTTGTGTTTCGAACAAGGTTTAGATTTACGTTCCATTTTAAAGAAGGTCAGCTAGACCCTAATTTTACAGGCTGTTTTATTTCCACTGAGCTACGTTTTGCAGTGTGGCACAGACAGACGAGGGCGACCTGTAGTAGGGTTGTAGTGGTCAGTTCTTATTCAAATGATTCAACCGATTACGCTGCGCAAAACTACGCTTTATATACAAATGTGTCCTCTGACTGAACCGGTGTCATTGTTCAGTCAGAGAACCCCCCCCTATAGGTCATTACCGTGTGTATAGAGCACTGATGCACATCATCTAGCCCACGGGGAACCTGACAAAACAGAGCTCAACTCTGAACGCAACCTTGCTCTTTCTGGGTGTGGCTATGTACGCACTGAGGCGTGGAAAACAATCAGACTTACCAGGACATGACATTGTTTGAAAACTAGCTTACTAGGATCTCTAGACACCAGCATGCGCTTATCTGCAGATGCCTGATTAAAGCCACCAAAATATGTGGATTTTGGTTACTGATAAAAACTACCCATACCAGAAGTGCAGTTTACTGTAC
>VURO01048880.1:68755-80580 GCA_015108175.1 Pelvicachromis taeniatus
CACTGATATAATATATATATATATATATATATATATATATATATCTAACAAATTAATACCAATGCAATTATGATTTAAAAAAAAAATAGCAACAAAAATTAAAAATAGATGCAGCTTACTGGTAAGTTGTTATAGTGAGCTATTTTTAGAACAGGCCCACGGCTACTCGTAAGGTCCTTGCGGGCTACCTGGTGCCCGCGGGCACCATGTTCGTGATTGGTGAATTAGCATGTCTAACTTGTTGTTTGGAGAGAGAGGCGCTATCGAGGCGCTAGCGCCCACTACGTATTGATAACAGCGCCAAATTTAAAAGAAAAAAAAAATTGAAAGTATTTCTGGTAGTTTCGGATCACACCGTGAGTTTAAAATTACGTTAAATATTTTAACACTGCAACTTTAAAAAAATTATTTATTTTTTTTACAGCTCGAATGAGGAGGTCCTACTTGGAAATATTAAGTCCGCGTATGGTCCCGACGCCGCCCCCACTTCCTAGAGGGAGAAACACAGCCGCAAACACAAAGCGTATGCACTCATGTAAGTTCTGCTGTTAAACTTATATTAAGTGTAGCTACACCTGCTGAGCTGATATGCGGTTGGTTTTGTGATTTGACTTTATCACTGCAAAAACTCAAAATCTTACCAAGTATATTTGTCTTATTTCTAGTCAAAATGATCTCATTAAACTTAAAATAAGACTCAATCAGCTAAAGAGTAACATCTCAGTGAGATATAGGAACTTGTTTTTAGACATTGAATCTTGAAACTAGAGAACTTTTCACTTGTTTTAAGTGGGGAAAAAAAATCTGCCAATGGAACAAGATATTTTTGCTTAAAATAAGTGGAAAAATCTGCCAATGGAACAAGTGAAAATTCTCTAGTTTCAAGATTCACTATCTAAAAACAAGTTCCTATATCTCACTGAGATGATACTCTTTAGCTAATTGTCTTATTTTAAGTTTGATGAGATTATTTTGACTTGAAATAAGACAAATATACTTGGTAAGATTTTGAGTTTTTGCAGGGAAGCTACATGGCAAAAGACCCCAAAACACGCTTGGCAATGGAAAGGGAGCATACACAGTGGCGGTTAACGTGGTGTCTCCTGCCTTCTGTTTGCCTCGACCTATAGTGTTATGAGTTGAGGGCT
Organism: Pelvicachromis taeniatus; assembly: GCA_015108175.1. NCBI lineage: Eukaryota > Metazoa > Chordata > Actinopteri > Cichliformes > Cichlidae > Pelvicachromis > Pelvicachromis taeniatus. The sequence continues at coordinate 69,904 of VURO01048880.1, forward strand.
AACTTGGCTTGGTGTTCTCTTGTTTTGCAGTGAGCTTGGCAGTTGGTGGGACATGGAGAGGAAGGCTAGAGGAGCAGTGCGAGAAGATGGAGGAGCACCACACACCGCTCTCCAAACAGCAGCTCGTGCAGCTCATTAGAGCCCTCATCTTGGTCGAACAGGTATTCATCAGTGGTAATGATAATGCAGAAGTATTTTTGAAGAAACGCTGCGATTGACATAACTTAACAAAGCGTGCACTCTTGTTGTACCCTAGAGCCAAGAGCCCAGGATCATGACATCGGACCTGAAGTATCTTCAGGAAGACCTGCAGCTAAAGAAGGCCAACGTTTACAGGTCCATACCTTACTCGCGGTTTGGATCCAACAGGGACGCTCACTGCTACAGAAAGGCTTACCCTCACCTGGTAGCATTCAGAGTGAGTCTTTGTCATGCACAGTTGTGTTTTTAGGCTTTTCAAAGTTGGTTCTTTAAGCGCAAGCTTGCTATTTGTGTCCGATGGAGTTCCCCTGTTGTTGTTTGTTAAGTACATTTTTGTCACATTAAATACCTCCTCGTCTTCCACCTCAGGTTTCATGTGAGGAGTGGGGCCAAGTTCTGCTCAGGAACAAAGAGTGGGACGCCGTGTTGGAGCACTCGCTAATGGCGTGGCGTTACACCAGCGAGCTGCCACAGTGGGACACTGCGAGCCACAACGCCCTTCGAGAGCAGTGTTACAGCATCCTGGCGGCTCACAGCCTCACCGCTCTCCAACACTATTCCCCCGAACCCAACAGAGGACGCGAGCTGCTCAGAAGGTAACACTCAGTTTGCTCTGATGCAGGATGCCACGGCACCCACCCGCCCTTCCATACGCCTGTCAGTCATTTTAGTTATTTTAGCAGCTAAAGTGAGACGGTTGAGCTTCACTTTGTGTCCTGAGCTTGTGGCTAACGTTTGCTAACGTTCTGTTGGCACCATGTAGATGCTTAATAAACTTGGCAGCCTCAAAGCTGTTATTTATAGATTTAAGATTATTTTTAGAGCTATAAAAATAATATATAACAGAGTGTTTATTAGTGCAAGTGTGACTAGATGTTTTTGGATTAACCCTAACTAACAGATGGCTCTAATATTTTTGTCTCTAGACTGAAGATGGCTCAGCTGTACAGCCAGTCAATTGTTCCCTGCATACAGGAGTTGGAGAGGATAATGGGATGTCTCGATGACTCGTCCATGGATACAAAATGAAAGGAGAAACCGGCTAAAGAGTGCGGTTTGTGGATGACCAAAAAGAAAAAGGAAAAAAAGTGCTTTATGTGTGGTGATGGGCCAGAAACAGTGAACACATTAGTGTTTGTGTAAAACCACTACAATGTTCTTCCAAAGGGCACGGTGGCAAGTGCAAAATGAATAAAATGAATAATGCAGGCTTCAAAGGGTAATAAATAACACCTCCTAAATGGCATTTTAACATCATGTGGAAAGTGTTATTTTTAAGAGGAGTTGTTGCACTGCACAATGGCAGGGTATTAATTAATGTAACATGTTGTTTATACATTACCAGTATGTGAAAATGGAGAAGGAGCATTTACATTCTGAAAAACATTCAGTTGGTGCTTACTGTTAAAATTTTTGTATCCTTTTAGACATCATAGTTTAGTCTGCGTCGATGGCTGAAATATAAAAAGTATGAAATGTTCCCCACTCGTTGGTTTTGCAGAGGTGTGTGTGTATATATGTATGTATATATATATGTGTGTATATATGTATATATATATATGTGTGTGTGTGTGTGTGTGTTCTTGGTACTGTTTACATTACGTGGAGCTGTGGCCTTTGTCTTAGACTATAGTTATCTGTTGTGTGTATCTTGTGTGTACAGACACTCATCTGTCAATGATTGCACTGTTGTTTGTCCTGAAAACTTGAACAATTTTGATAAGACCCATAATTTAAAGACGTTCTTTAAACTGCACTCGGCTTTCTTTGTTTTGTGTGTGTGAACGATTGGATTAGACGGCATTGCTGTTTTTCATGTGGAAACTCCGACGTTTCTGAGTGTGTTCTGTGTTTCACTTTTAGGAAAACTGTCAATAGACTGTAATGCTTTTTCCAACCTCTGGGTTTCTATGCACACAGTTTTGTTTAAAATAGATCATAAGTTGTGTCTTGCAGGCCCTGAGAGTTGATTTGTAGTGTTCAATTTGTAAAGTTACTTGATTGGAAACTTCTGTTTCTCAAAGATGGGTCATTATGGCAGATAATAAGATTAATTGATCAATAACTTGATCGTAAGTCTATCTTGGCAGCGTCAGAGTTATACTCTTTGAGTTCCCATTTTGTACCACTAGGTGGAGCCCACGTAGCACGATTCTCGACAGGTGTTTGTGTTTCCTGAGTCAGGCTTGTGACTTCAGAAGAGGCAATATTAATGCCACTGGAGAAACAGCTGTTGCCATGGCACTCTGTAAAGTGAATATTAAATAATTTTAAATGCTATTTAGGGTTTGAGATAATGAATGGGCGGATGATAGGGTGAGAGGCTGCTGGATGACGAGCAGACTTCCTGCTGTAGCAACATTATTTCTCTTTGGAGAGTTGGATCTCCTGTTAGATCTTCAGCTTTTGTAAGAGGATATCACAAAATCCAAGATTAATACAATTATTTGTCTCCATGGTGTTGCAGAGTGGAATCTATTAATATTACTGCTTATGGCAACTCATGCAAATGTGACTAACCCACTCACGTAACTGTGGTGTTAATTTATTATCCGTAGGCTGAAAGTGAAATTGCTAGGCTCACGATAGTCCTGGTTCTGTTAACATAGCCCACATACAGAACTCCAACCTACAGAACAAATAATACCAAAGAAGAGAACAGTGCCATCCCAACAATTTGGACTGCACTGCTAGACAAAAACAAAAAGCCTTAGCAACACTACAGACATTTCATGTTGTGCATTTTTGTTCGGTCTGTAAGCGTTGAGCTTTTTCACAAATACCCTAAAGGCACGGTGGGGGGGGGTCTCACCTTTCACTGGCCCTCCAAGCAAATAGTTCTCAAAGGATCTCCTTAGAAATCCTTAGCGAGATCAGAAACTTGGAATCAAATGTACAATGATGAGTGTGTGTAGTATTCTGTGATCTCGTAGAGGAAATATTGTTTAAAGAAGTCCACACCGATGCAGTACACACACATACACTACACATACACTAACACACTCAAACAACTATCAGTGCATTACAGCTCCCCTGTGCCTTGGATGTGTTTTTGAGGTTGTCTTCACTACAGTGCCAACATCACAGGGGTTTGAGCTACAAAGAAAGACCTCCCTGTTTGTTTGCCTCTCTGCATAGCAGTAAATTCAGTATTTTATCTCCACATTATTAACACCCTAAACAGTGCCCGCCTATATTCCCAATAGATTCTGTCAGTCGAGGTTAGTCCAAGAGGGAATGAAAGAATATTTCACATTTTCAGTTATTGCCTTCGAATTAGGGCTTAAGGAGCTGCATTACTCTACGGAGCTAAGATTTTTATGTTATAATTTATTGAACTGTTTCCAGTGTGTGACTTGTATCAAATTGGAAATGCAGGGTGTTTTGTTTTCCACAGCAAAACAAAAACTATACCTAGTCTTCATGGTTTTTGGTGTCTCATCTTACAAAAGATAATAAAGCTAAAACAAAACGGTGAAATGTTGAAATACCTGTCTTGAAATTGGTGTAGAAATGTATTTCTACACATAGAACTTGGCAAAGAAAAGTCTTTTATCCTTAACCATACAGAAACGTTACTATGTGATTAAAGGCCTAAAACACACAGAAAAGTCAAGCTAACAAAAATACCTTTGTTCGTACAGGGTTTCAGGTTACAGGAGTTAGGATGTGCAGTTATATTTCACCATAATAAACCGTTTATGGAGGCTATAGTAGCAACACTAAAGTAGGAGTAGAACCACTAACAGTATTGTACAACAGTCAGAGTACTGTAATTGTTTTTACAGTAAAAAGATGTAATGTTGTAATTTAAAATTTTTACAGTGCCTGTTCAAACATAATATACATAATAATCTGCTTATGAGATGGAAGAGGCAGTTCCTCCAGTATGGTTGCTACTTTTGTTCTTTCCACCTGCACATTCAAACCAAAGCTGTGAGGCACGAGGTCTCCGAGTGGCATAAACGTGTTATCCTGGATGGCAGGTACTAGCATAATTTGTTATTTAAATTGGAAGGCTTGTTGTTTATACTAGCACATACTTGTAGCCAATCTGGAAATAAGATACTCAAATGTTATTTACATTTTTAGATAGCAACATTTACCTGAACTGACCTTTAAATAGGGATCATTTATTAACTTAAAGATTAACACCTTTTTGTTATATGTAGTGCCTGAATTAGAAAAACAAGTAGCAAATGTGTAAACCGTAAAAAGAAATACAGCATAAAGGATAAAATACATACGCAGGATAAAGAAAACTGAATGTACCAAAAGGAAGAAAAAAAAATGCTACAACACTTCATCCCAAAATAGCTCCTGCAATGCCCTGGACATCACAGATGGATTGTGCACCCAAGGAATGACTAATTCCCGCTGCTAGAATGTCAGGTTTGCATTGGTAGTTTTTATCTTCTTGCAGAGCTTCTTTTCATTCATCTCTAGCTATCTAATAAGGGACTGATTTACACCTGGGATGCCAGGTGAGTGTAATTAACAGTAATTAACTAGCTGTGAGGATGGAAAACCAACATCCGTGAGTCCCAAGGAGTTACAGAAGGGACTCGAAATGAGCGAACACAGTGACAGAGTGTTTGCACATGACTTCAATAGTCTAACATAGCTAAATTCGTCTCATAGACATCTGCACTCGCATTCAAACATCTGTCGCTTTAGCTTGGGCAAATAGAGCTGAAAGAAAGTGTGTGTAGGGGGGAGCAGTTTGGATTTATCATTGTAATTCCGGTTACATGGCTTCAAAGACCTGAGCAGGTACCAAGGACAGTGATGAGAAAAGCAAGAACAAAACCTGCTGCCTCAGTCCTCAAAATGTCCTTTACAAGTCTTACACTGTGCAACTTTAATAATGTGTGTAAGTGTAGTCTCCTTCAAAACAATAAACACTGCCTTTTTTTTCTCTTCATGTTAGCGGAGCTATGAGCAAGTTTGTCCTGTTATTATAATAATAATAGTGTATACTTTATTGATCCCATAGCAAATTAGTCCCTGCATGTAACCCATTTACTCAGTGAAGCAGTGGGCAGCCACCAATCCAGCACCCGGGGAGCAGTATGTGGGGGACGGTACTGTGCTCAAGGGTACCTCAGGGTAGCCGTTGGGTGGATTTGAACAATCAACCTTCCAATCAAGGGGTGACCACTCTACCTACTGAGCATCCCCATCCCCATTCCCATTATTGGTAATCTCTGAAAGGGGTAAAAGTTAAGAATTAAATGGGTAAAAAAGAAGGAAGGAACACCGTGTACAATTTTGAGAACCCTATGAGAGTTGAGCTAAACCCTAATTAGCCTGTTAGGACTATGACTTGTTAACAATCATTATAAGGAAAGGCCAAGCTATGAAAATTTCAAAGCAAATGGTGCCGAATGTCATGAAAAGATTATCTCTCCAAGGTTTAAGCATGGGGTTGAATCAGTCGTGCTGTTGGCTTGAGTTGCAGCCTGTGGCAACGGTAGAAAGAAGGATAGGTTCAATTAAATACCAACAAAATTCTGGAAGGATCACATTGTGATAATGATCCAAAACTGAGCCAGGAATCTACCATGAACGTGCAAGATCAAGGTTTTCTCATGGCCGGCAAGAGCAGTCAATTCTTTCTCTTAGCTTTTTTGAAACTATGAGTTGTTGCTTTAACAATTAAATTAAAAATGTCATCTGGCATTGTATAATACAGTTCACCGCTAATTATTGTTTGCAGGGGAATATTATTTATTGTCGGAAATATAATGAAATTATTGCTGAGTGTTGATTTGGATTTGAAGCTAATCATTTCTGTCTGATAAGGTTTAAAGCGCTGAAGCTGCAGCACTCACAGGCGAACGTGTTTGAAGTACAACAAAAATAGCCAAAAACCGTTTTCCATAAATGGTGTGAAACTCTGAATCCTGACACCTAAAACATTTACTTTTTTCTGTTTGGTCTAAATGATCTGATAAACTTTCCTCCCAGCAAATATTTTGACATGTCACAGGAGGAGAACGCGCAAGTAACAACAAGAGGGTTTCATTCCAATCAGCAAGCTAATTGTGCTTTTCTAGGTCTTTTTTAAGACAAAGCCTGCTGTGTTGCTCTGATTTCATATGACATACTGTTGTGTTGCGTAGCACATAACTTTAAATGGGGTTCTAATATATATATTAAAAATGTCTTTAGTGTTTAAGCTTGGCTCCTTCATGAGAGGCCCGGGCCGTTGAGGGTCCTGTGAAGTATCTTAGCTGATCCTAGGATAGAGATCTTGGATGTTGTTCCTGGAATCTGCTGGAGCCACTTGCCCAGTTTAGGAGCACTGAGTACTCTAATTACCACTGTTACCTTCAGCCTATCCATCTTCTCTAGCTCCTCTAGCAGCCCTTGGTATTTCTCAAGCTTCTTTTGTTCCTTCTTCCTAATGTGTCTGGTTGGCTAGCCATCACCAGTTTGTCTGTATCTCGAAATCCCACGGGATCTTAGCTTGGTCATTCTCAACCACCCTGGAGGGGGGAGGTCCTATTTTGACCTCGGGACTTCCAGGCCATACTACCCTGTCCCAGCCACTTGGTTATGGCGTTCCATCCCTGCCTGCTGGCATCTTGCACCATGCTGTTATGTGCTGGACTGTTTCACACACATCTTTGCACAGCCTACACCTGAGATCTTACCTGGTGTGGTAGACCCCGCCTACATCAATCTTGTGTTTGGACCTTGTTTGCTGACATGTTTGGGGCGTTTGTTCAGGCATTCAGTCCAGCTTTGCCAAGCAACTGGTAGAATTTTTCAATATCAGCCACTTCTTCTATCTGCCAGTGGTACATGATGTGTGTGTATATACACAAAATAAACAAATACAATTCTCTATGTGAATTACTGAGCGTATTACACTTGCCAGTAGATTTTGCATCCTTTGGAGTCAAGCTTGTATTGATTTTTTTACCTTGTCAGTTTAGGTGTGTGTGCTTTGGTGGTAAGTAGCTTAGAATTAAACTACATACAAGTGCATCAAAAACTAACTTGATAGTAAAAACATGCCCCCTTTCTGGTCTAAGAGGAACATCATGTCTGACAGGTGAAGAGTTTGCTTTCAGGTGTAAGCAGTTCTTCGGCACGTTTATAGCTATCAGAGATTTGGGCACCGAATAACTGTTGGCGGACTGTCCGTCTTTAGATATCTCGTAATGTTTGTAAAAAATCCTTCCAAACTGAAAATGCTGCCCATATCCCTGATGTAACTTACCCTCAGCTTGATCTCAGTTGCTTTTTTCATAAAAAGTACAATAATATGATCAATAATTGTTTGAAGAAAACAACATCCTTGATTGTTGACCTACTGCCACTGCCGTCAACAGCAACCGTTTTTGATGCTAGACACAGCATTGATGTCACAAAGCCTTTTACTAGGTGTAACTTCAGCCTGGGAGTACAGCAACGGTTAACGGATACAGTCATGAAACTTTACGGGTAGCTGAGATCAGACTTAATGAGTCACTCCTTTACAACATACCGGATCAATCTCCCACTATAACACCCCTTCAGATTCCATTATCCCAGACCATGCTCAACCCTGGGGCATAAATGAGTACCGCATAGTCAAACCCACTGACAAGACACATTTACATATAGGATGTCCTTTAGCGTGTGTGCCATCATGTCCTGGATTATGATATAAAGCTGAATTTATAATTATGAGATGAGACTATGTAGAGCCTACACTCAAGTGGCTGAAACTGTTGCCAGCATTCATACGAAGTGTGCCTCTGATGTTCATTAATTTTGTTGCCAAAGCACTAGCTGTTGGTAGAGTTTCTCTCTTTGAGTTCATTTATTCTCTTCCAGTCAATTAGAGTCAGAAGAATCAGTCAGCTTGGTGTGGGTTGTGTTGATAAAGGTGAAGTCGGTAACAACCCATCCAATCCATACATGCAAAGAAATCAAACCAGGGATGTCCATAAGGGAAATAGTATTGAACACGCTCACTGAGATTTATTTAATACTTTGTTGGTGACGACAGCTTCGAGAAGCCTCCTGTATGGAGAAACCTGCTGCATGCATTGCTCAGGTGTGATTTTGACCCGTTCTTCCACACAAACAGTCTTTCATGGATCCCCTCTATCAACTCTGAGCTTTTTCTTTCTACAGATCGTCAGCTGGATTCGGGTCAGACGATTGGCCCGGGCATTCTAACAGCTTTATTTTCTTTCTCTGAAACCAGTCGAGAGTTTCCTCGGCTGCGTTTGTGATCATCGTCTCGCTGAAACGTCCAGCCTCGTTTCATCTTCATCATCCTGGTAGAGGGAAGCAGATTATTAATGAAGAATGTCTCTGTACATTTGTCCATTCATTCTTGCTTCAGTTATATTAAGGAAGTGCTGAAAAACAGCCCCAACCTTCAAACTTCACCGCTGGTGTGGTGCTTTTAGTGTGATATGCAGTGTCTTTGACCTCCAAAGAGTTCGATTTTCTGAATTTCTAGTTCTCTTACCAGGACTGACTTCCTTGCCCCCTAGGTTGCAGTCATTTCTTATCAGTTAGTATCTGCAAACGATGACTTTCAAACTGTGATTAAATTAACTCACATAAACTAGGGAAACACTGAATGTGCTAAGGTCGCTACACAACACGACCCCTTTATTTACTCTTGCCTGCTAAGATAAGTTAACCAGCTTGTGTCTGGTTAAACACACATAATAGCATCAGTCTTCATCAGTCTTCTCGTCTAACTCGTGACAGGAGAGTGAATAAGCATTTTCTTTCAAACCAATGAAACTCCCTCTTTAATCAAGTCACAATTACCATAGAATGACAATATCATGACTTCACATTTAAAAAAGGAAGATATCATCATTTTTTTTATCTTTCCCAATAGTACTGCAGTTGGGTGTCCAAACATTGGGATTAACATGCAAATGTAATCAGCGGCCTCTCTGTCAACTGCACTTCAAAGCACAATGGAGCACTTGAATCACTCTTTTTTTTTTTTTTAAATCAATACACTAATTTTGATTTTATTGTTATTGAAGTGTTTGGTGTCAAATTTTTCTTACATGTATAAAGCATTCAATTTATTTTATATCCAAGTAGTAAACCCAGCATTTATTTTATTTTATTATTGTTTTTAGAGAAGTTTTTTTTTTTTTTTTGTGGCAAACAGTCAAGAGAAATGAACGAGCTCTTAGAAAATGTGCAATAATGTGCAGCTTTACAAAGGGCTCTGCTGCTGTGTTTTACATTGTTTTTCTGGCATTTCTTCTTTTAAAGAGTCTGCACGGCAGAGAGAAGCCGAAAAAAAATGGAGGATAAAGAATTCAACAAAGGTCAAAAGTCTTGTTTGTAGTAAAGCTCGGGCTCGGTGCTTACTTGGCTTATATGTAAGACTCAGATGGTTACGTGACTCGAACACTAAGCATATTAAAATGTCTCTGACTACTGACAAAGAGTGAGCATCATTTGGCAGGATGTGTTTCAGAGAGAATAAATGACCACGTAATGGCACTGTCAAAACGAATCACGTCAAGCTGTTTTAGATCTCTAAAATGTTTGGCTCTCGTATCTTGTCTCTCGACTGCGAATGTTTAAAATGCAGGTTGATTCCGCGCAGCCCTCAGGTCAAAGGAAGCAGGTGCTCATGAATAAAGAGGATGTTAAATATGCGTGAAGTTATTAATTACAAGCCTGATATTTTTACAAGGCGTCTCTGTATTTTCGCCTCGGCCAGTCGGGCACGGTTGTCAATACAGTTCTTCTTCTTGTGCCTTTTGGTGCGGCTTGTCTTCCTCCCTCACCTTTTCTTTTCGAAGGTGGTTACAGCCCTCTGTCAGGTCCACAAAGACACAATGTCCCAGTGCTAAAGCAGAGCTCAGAGTTTCTCTTTGGCACAAACTGTGATTATTTTAGTAAAATCTGTTTTAGCTTATTTCTGTTTTATGCAGCGCCGGTCAGCGAGGAGCATTTGTTTAGTGCCTGAAGCTAAAATGATAAGATGAGGATGCAAATGCGCCATGACACATTCAAAACAGCTGCACAAAGGATTGTCAGTTTTTTGTTTTTGTTTTTACTGACCTCTGTTTAAGACATTGAACAAAGTTTCTTGCATTTCCTCTGTTTTGCCAACATTTGTGTCCGTGATTTACTGGATGACCGAGTAGATTTTGCTGCATATCTCAGTCACAATTATCAACTGACCTAAATGGTCAATTTTCACTTTCAGTGAAGGATGATGGTAAAGTTCATCATTGGTGTAATGTTGCTGTAGTTCACTACAACAATGCTCAGCATTTTTTTTATAAGCTTAATGTGGTTTTAATTCATTCAGCACCACAGCAACCAAATGGAATGATTCAAGCTGGTGATCTTTAAGGTGTACTGATTTATTAACAACCCCAATTCCTGCACTGAGTTAAACAAAAGAAGACATTCCACCTTCAAAGTTACACCTTGCATTTTTTAATCTCTTGTCTGCATGTTAATTGTGAAAGATAAAAA
>VURO01048882.1:0-11168 GCA_015108175.1 Pelvicachromis taeniatus
ACCAGGTACTTATGGTCATGTTTGTTTCCTAGCGTTAGTTATGCGTTGTTAATGTTTCTGTTTTTATTTTTCTAACGTAATTCTAATTCCCTTTTTCTTCCTGACCCATGTGCTGCTGTGAATTTCCCCTTTGTGAGTTTAATAAAGTCTATACCGCTCACGGTACTGGGTCTGTGACCCAGCGTTTTGTGTTCATTGGTTAATCTGTATTCCTTGATTATTGTTATTCATGGTCTTTTATTCTCATTGTTTTTGTTATATTCTTAGTTTCTAGAATTTAAGTTTCTGTTTCTTTGTCTTCCTCGTGTGTGTTGTTTTGGGTTTTTTGGATTAAAATAACAGTTACCATAGATTAAACAAATTCAATCTTACAACAGACTGTAGGTGGATACAATTACAAATTTCGCGTGAACAGCCATGTCAGATGTGGCTAACTTCATTGGCCATTAACAAAGGATAACTTGTTACTTGTGAGCTGAAATGATGTGTGTAATAAAGAGCTAGAAAAACGTGCAGCAGCGCACAGTGCGGAGGTAAATACTTCTGCATGAGGGGCGTATGACTAAGGCAGAAAGACTGCAAATGGACTGTAAATTGACAAAAATGATAATGCGACATGGCAGACCATCATCATCATCATCGTGTGTCCGTGAACAGAATGTCATTGAGAAGTAAGAAATGTGAATTTTGCACTGAAGCGCAGCGGAGCGCTCAGCCCTGTACCCCCCGCCGCCCCCATCCTCGCCTCCACCATGGAAAAAAAAAAGACCCCAGAGCAAACATTTCTCCTCTACGAGTCTTCCCGACTCCTAACCCCCTGAACTTTAACGAGACCTGCAGATTCTCCCCTGGCAGTGAAGTCAAACAAGCTTGTGAGTGCTGATTACGTGTTGACTCCTCTCAGACCCCTGTAAGGCTTTCATTCAGGGTGGAGACGTGATCTATTACGCAGAGCTGTCTTTGGCCACAGCGGGCTTGCCTGGGCCGCTCGTGCAGCAGGAAGAGCCGCTTGGCCGCAGCCCTGTACTTCCGAGACATCAGGTTATAGACGACAGGGTTGATGGAGGCGCTAAGGTAGCAGAGAACCATGGAGGCCATGTTGAAGTTCTGACTCAGCATGGCTGTTTCGTAGTCGTCCACCTGGGCGAAGAGGTTTCTGCCGATGTGGTACGGCAGCCAGCAGATGATGAAGGCCAGCACCACCACCACTGAGAGGGAAAGTTGGGAGAGATAAATGATTTCAATAAAGGTTATATAAGCAGACAGATATCGCCCTCATGTCTGTGCAGTAAGCTGAGGACGCAGCTTAGGTGTTCTCTTGTGTATTTCACGTATAGAGCACTAAATGGCCATGCGCCAGACTGGTGATCCCAGCTTCTTATCAAGCACACTGCTGCTCGTAGTCTTCGATCACAGGCTTGGAATCTGCTGGTTGTTCGGGTGTAAGATAGGGGTGACAGAGCACTAAGGTGGCACAAAGGAACACTTTCATGTTACAGGTATTTTTAGCTGACTGTGGACTCCTTTAAAAACCAGTTAAAAAAATTTTCATTGATGTTATACTGATTTGTTTTGCTCTAATTTATATACAGCTGTCTGTAAAATGCACTTTATAAAAAAAAACATTACTTACTTCCTGTTTTGTCCTGATGATGAGGTTAATATACGCAGGCACGCGTTAACGACTTCGTTCATATTGGTGAACGAATGAGCAAAACTTACATATATGATTGGAAAAGAAAAGAAAAAGCATCTTTAGTTCTAAAAATAATAAAATTGTCATAACACTCAGCTACTCTGCTTCATTGTGTGCGAGTAGCTGGATCAGATTTTATGAATGGCAGCAACTATTTCTAGCAACAATCGCGTCTGTTTGTTGAATTCAGATTGGTGCACTGATATATCTGATGTTTTACAAGAAAGCCTTTTTTCATCTTCAGCAGACCAAATTAAAAATAGTACACACACACACACAAAAAAAAGTATCCAACTTATTTGGAGTAATTAAATTGTGTTCGCGTTGAGCTCATTTCTAACGAGAAGCTGATTAAGAAAATTGGTTTTCGGGATCTTTAAGTATCCTCAGATCTGTGGTCTACCCTTGACATTTGTTAATGACCAGCAGCAATTACAGCTAAATCAAAAGAGCTCCTCTCCTTCTTCCCTGAAGTGACTGGAGACTGTAATTGGCTCCAACAATGAAGTCACATTTTCACGTAAGCAGGCCAATTAGAGCGCATATGCAGCAGAAAGCTTCGCCGAGAAGAAAACATGCCACGAAACCAGCAAAGAGCGAAGTCAGAACCGGTGGGTGAGGTAATCACTGAGTCACCGGTATTGATCACGAAGCCTCTGCAGAATAAATTACTATCAACGGTGGAGTCATTTCTGTGATTGTTTGTTTAATAATAAAAATGGAAGTGGATGCTGCTCACATCTGCACAAATATTCATAAATTAACAATGACAGTAATCCATATATTTAAGACAGTCATTGTAGATTCAGCGTTAGACTCCTGAGATGTTAAATAAATAAAAGAATCAGGAACGAGGCGTGGAATTTTCCAATAAGGCTGATTCATGCAGGATGGATGGATACAAATGGCATTGTGTTTGACGACACAAGCTCTGCACAGTGCACGCTCAGCTAATGAACAGCATTTATATCCTAATACATACACCATGATTAAACATTTAGTTCATGTGGACAGGCCTGGCCCGGGTCTTTAACTGTGAAACAGAGTTTCCTGCGCAGTCTACCAGAGCTGCGAATTAAAGCAAACAGCATTTCCAGTGGCAGGACGTGATTAGCTCCAGACAAAATAGAGTAATTAGCCATCTGGTATCAACAACAGCACACATGGAACCAGCTTTCTCTTGATCGCGACAGAAGTAAAACAAGAGCAAGTGACATATTTTTAAGGTATACGCAGAGTAGGTGAGACTACTGGCTTTTATATCAATTCACTGACGTGTGTGGCAAAGGCAGTGAGGGAAAACAGAAAAGCTGTCTTCTGTTTGGCTTCAGAAGCAATAAAAAGGGAGAGTGATGATATAAACCTATGCCTCCCTGCGAAAAATGTTTTTTTCTTTTGTATTCTTGTCTGTCCTGAAAGCTTGCACTGAATTTGGAAAAAATAAAGAGTATTCATGGCATTTGCAGCTCCTTCCTCCTGTAATCAGTTGTAAAAATCCACTCAAATTTAATGAGCTGATCTCATTTAAATGAATTTAGGTGTTTTTTAATGATTTGGAGACAGTTACTTCAGGTTGTTTTGCCCTGTTTTGTAACCCTAGACATGGATTTTTACATGTTTTTAGGCTTTATTGTAACTGAAATTCAAAGATCTTTAATACACTATTGAACAAGCACTCTTGTACTTTTGATGCACCTATTTTATATGTTTCGGTTTGGAGTATTTTTGTGTGTCTGTCTTGGTGGGGACGCTCTTGCAACATAGATTTAAAATCCTGGATAAAGTTAAATAAAAAACAATAATGCCATATACTGAATTTCAGCAGATTCTAGGAGCAACAGCAGAGAAAGCAGAATTTGAAGATTATGGAATACATTAAATGTGTCTGTTTTGTGCAAAATCAATGATAATTATTATTTAAATGTTTATCTGCAGATGGCAAATGTGAGACTGAGTCACAGTGCCGGAACAGGTGGCTGTCTAATTCTTAAAAAATCTCTCTGATGTACAAAATGTGACACTTTAATAACCTGTAAAAACCTGCGTGCTGTGCTGGGAATCAGCATAGCAGAGATATATAACTTTGTGCACTGATGGAAATATTCGTACTCACCCAGGATCTTGACTGTTTGCCTGTGTGACCTTTCTCGGGCCAACGCACAGGGGCCTTGCAGGTCATTTTTGCTCTTCCATAACTTGCACCCGATGGAGCCGTAGAGAAGGATGAGGCAGAGCATTGGGCAGAAAAAGTATGTGGTGGACACCCAGAGCATGATGTGCAGCTGTCCCGAGCTGATGGCGTAGTTGGTGTGCTTGCACTGCCCCGTGTTGTAATCTGGGTGTGTTTCGTTGTCATACTCCACCCCTACCAAGAAGAGCGTGGGAGCTGCAGAGACCAAGGCAAAACCCCACAGGGCAAAGATGATGTACTGGACCCTGCGTCTGGTCACCAGCACCTTGCTTCTGAGGGGGAAGCTGATGGCCAGGTAGCGCTCGATGCTCAGTGCCGTGATGTGAAGGATCGTGGCCGAAGTGCAGCCCTCAAAGATGTAGTGATATAGACGGCACACGACTTCCCCAAAAAGCCAGGGCACATACTTCCACAAGCGGTACAGATCAAATGGCAGGCACAGGAAGATGATGAGGTCAGACACCGCCATGCTGGACAGGTAGAGGTTGGTGGTAGTCTTCATGTCCTTGAAGCGCTGGATGATAAGGATGGTCATGGTATTGCCTGTCACCCCGACAATGAAAATAAGGATGCAGATGACAGTGACAGGGATGAGGGTGGAGGTGGGGAACAGGGAGCCCTCGTAGTGGTGGTCATCTATGTTGTCCATGTCCTCTGCTCCGCCAGCGTGCGGTCTGGACCAGGGCATGCCAGTTTCATTAAGTGCTGGCACAGTAAAGATCAAAATCTGGCCTCGGGGACCCGCTGACAAGAGGAAAATGACATGTTAAAGAACCAAACCAAATGCTGTAGAGTTTTCATTACTGCAGACATAATATGAATACCGAATTTGGATAAATCATAAATAAACTCACTGCACATAATAAAAATGCCACAATGACAGTTGATGGTAATGAAAAGGCAGAGTGATTTTAAAGCATTGCACCACATGCCAATGAACTAAGAAAGATTAATTTTGTGCAAATACAAGATTTGCACAAAAACTACATAATAGATAAAGCACTGTGGGTTATAGTGAGTCATGCAAACCCAAACTTTAAGGTGTAAAATACATTTTTGCTGGTGACGTTACCTTGCAAACTGAGAGATCTTCCAAAGCAGAAACTTTTTGCAGTCCCTGTTGTGGTTCTGTGTGAGCCGAAGGAGAGCAGCGGTGGCAGGAGGATCGCATTGAAGTGGCAGAGCCTGTCCTGGTGCCCAATAACCAGTTGAGCTGTGAGAGAGGAAGAAAGGAGCACCTCCTCCACAGCACCTCAAGGAGTCCAGGAGTAACAGTGTGGCTGTTTGTTGTTTGTTTGTGTGTGTGTGTGTGTGTGTGTGTGTGTGTGTGTGTGTGTGTGTGTGTGTGTGTGTGTGTGTGTGTGTGTGTGTGCGTGTGCCTGGGTAATCTTTATAATCAAATGACAACAGGACAGATGATGGTAAAAGGCAAAACACGGAAGTAACCCCCCCGTCCAGCTTGAGGGTCATATTATTCTGGGTTGAACATGAACCCAAAAGACAAATGGCTCTTAATTCAATGATTCATGCAGTCAGTGTGCATTTGCTGAGCTTTTGCGGAAGTAGTATCTGCTCCGCTGTCCACCAGCCCCATCTTTCTCTGCATTGGGTTTTATCTCAGGTTAATTCTAACGAACCTTAAACTTCAACAACAACGGTAAAAAAGGGACAGCGAAGTTTGGTGCTAAAATGTAAAAGTGCTTGATGTTTAAAATGTGTTTTTCTTCTTTGACTCTTCTGCTTAGTTTGGATTTTTAATAGAAGAATCAAAGCTTTAACTTGACCTCCAGAGGGTACTTGACTCCACATCCCACTAATCCATAAGCTTTAGAGACCCTTTTAAGGTTTTGGAGAGTGCTGATAAGTATGAATGTTAGAAAACTTCTACCTCTATGTGAATTGAACTGTCCTGATTCTTCTGGAAAATGACATTCCTGAAGTTAAATGCAAACAGAGCAGAGTTGTCCTTTCACTTCCTGAAACACTGGTTTTGTGATGTTGCTTTCAAGCTAACACTTATCACCGCTGTCCGGATGACTGCTGCTTTGCTCTGTTGGTTCACAGCCATCACATCCATTAGTACTCGATGAACCTTTCAGAAAAGAGACACACTGACATTACGGTGTATTTGTGTGTTTACACTGAGCTGGCCCATGACCGGATGAACCAGTCGGACCTAAGAAAGGGTCAGTGTGAAGCTCTCTCCTCTATCATTGTTTGCGCTGTCACACAGGGAAGCCATGTTTGCTTGTTTTGTAATGGTTTCCAATCCATCTTTCAACAGCCAGTGTTGTCCACAATGCGGCAACCGAGATGAGTAAGCACACGTTCGCCTTCATTAATTACTCCATCTTTAGTTGTATTCCTTAGGTATGTTTGTGCAGAGAACAAAAAGTCTCACATGCGCACACCTTCACACATAGAAATATAATTTTTTTTTTTTTAAAGGGGATGTTGAAGAATGTTAATAAACTTTTAATCTTTTCAATACTTTCTGTTTTTACATTTAACAGCAAATACCCTTGGCAGCCGTCACATTAGAGATGTTAACATTTAATCAGCCAATCACATGCCACAACCTCAATGCATTTTTTTTATTGGGGTGCTGAAATTCAAACTCCCTCTATTATCTCTGCAGTTCACAGAGAATGATAAAAGAAAGAGAAGCAGGTATATGCAGTGAGTTGCAGCTCTCTGGATCTGGACCAAACAAGGATCTTTTAAATGCCCACCAGAGTTTCACTGATGCCCATTTTTGTGTAGAACTACAGTGTAGCTGTAATCTCCGAATAGCCATTTCCACATGGACAACCACGTCACAGAGTTTCTGTACTCAAATTGCCTCCAGTCACCAGACCCCAAATCAATAGAGCTCCTTTGGGATGTGGTAAAATGGGAGATCCAACAAATGTGCACCAACATCATGTTAAAATGGGTCAAAAATCTTACGAGGATTGTTTCCAGCAGTTCAAGGCAAAAACAAACAAACAAAGGAGTCTACCCTATTACTAGGAAACGTTTATTTCGACTGATCGCTCATTCACAAGGTGTTGCCACAGTGGATGGATCCACATGTGTGTTTTGGCTTTTTTTAAACACAGGATGTCCTACCTGATCTAACCCTCGAAGGGACTGGTGTCGCATCCAGTAAATGTATCAACCACTGCACTGCCACTAAGGAGGGTGTAGCAATCTAAATATCAGTGTCTTAACATTTTCCCCGTAATTCTTCTTCTTTACTGGACGTGGAGAATGTGCACAAACCATTTATAATAATTTATCGGTATAGAAAAAATTTGGATCTTCACCCTCAAAGTTCTATAAAAAGTGACTGGAAAAAAGTTATAAGCGCAGGCAGTTCTGGATATTTCACATAATTATATAAAGAAGAGTGTTCGAGGTGCTCTTGCCCTCAAACACAAACCAGTCGTTCAGACAAGTGTTGCCAAAGTCATGGTGTGCGCAAACAGGTAATCAAACACTCACGTGTAGAAAATTGAAGCATAACAAAGAATTATAAATCTTTTATTGTGCATGGATCCTTTGTAGATATCATGACTATACAGATACACTTTAGATACATATCTATGATTATACATTTTTCCCATAACGAACATTGTAAAGTGATATGTCTGGTAGTATGTATAGTATAACAAATTTTCATTTTGGAATGTACGGTGTATGAGGTAACTGCAAACATTAAAATTACATAAAAATGGTCTGTTTTGTGCATATTTTAATCATTTTTGTAGCATTTTGTTAATCTCCCCAGCCAAAGTTAATAAGCCCCCCAGGTGAAGAGGTGTTAAAATGGCACGCTTTGCAATCGCTATCAAAAATAGGAATTTTGAATCTTTTTTTTTTTTTTTTTAAATGACAAAGAGGAGACATTTGCAGAATGTCTGACGGACCAAATCATGTAATTATCCAGGATGTTTTGCAAGGTACCTGCATTTCACTTTGAAAAGTTGCAACAGCAGTTATCTGCCCCAAACCAAACACTAGACTCTACAGCCAGATTACCACTGAAAACTCAGCTTAGCAACCTGTAACAAATACTTAACACAAAGAGAAAAGGCAAATTTAGATTCACAGGAAGTACATGATAACACATTTTGTTTCAGCTTTCAATGATTCATGACTACTCAGGATTTTTTTTTTTTTTTCTTCTTCTTTTAATGTTCTGGAGAGTATTAACTTATATTACTTCAATATCATAAAAAAATATACTTCACACATGTATGACTTGACGAAAAGAAACCAAAATAAATTTAATACATAGAACTACTTTCCATTTCTCTCATGATTATGCACGTTTACTAAACACCAAATGAATTTTTGCAAAAGTAAGATGAAACATATTGTAGTGTTTTCTAACACTAAAAGAAAACCATAAGAACTGAAGAGAAATTAAGAAGAAAATAATAATCTCCCAAAGTTTTTTTCCTCTCCAATTAAGGCCTCTGAAACAACTCGTGATATTTTCCCTCTGGTTTTTTTTATTTTTATTATCCTTTTTTTTTTTTTTTTTTTTTTTTTTTTTTTTTTTTTTTTTTTTTTTTTTTTTTTTTTTTTTTTTTTTTTCTTTTTTTTTTTTTTTTTTTTTTTTTTTGGAATTTTTTAAATTTTTAAATTTTTGCTGATTAGCTGTTTCAGTGACACGTCATGTGATTCTACAACTGTTAAAAACACCCAAAACACATGAAGGGCTTTCACAATCTCAAAGTGTGTTCTATAAAATGCATCACAAGACCAAGACGCAGTCAGTCGAGGTTTTCTTCCACTAAGGTGCAAAATCAATTACCGGGGAGAACTAAATAAAACAGAACATACGAGAAAGCATACATTTTTTGTGCTGAACAACAATATCTCAGAGTAAAGCAGCTGCATGATTGTAAAAACAAGCTACAGTATAACTATATGATAGTAAAAATAATTAGAATTCACTGTTAGTTTGGTTTTTTTGTTTTTCTAACTTTATACTGAGCATTTTTTTTCCTCAAACTTACAGATCCTTGTGTCTTCACTGTACAAAAATATACTAACATTTCTCCAGTCATTTTTGCATCCTTAAACATTCTGAACATCAAAAGGTTGGAAAGTGCTAAATGAACGTCCTATTAATGTGAACAAGGTTAACTTTACAGATTCTTCTTTCCCTAGACTGCTCGAACCAACTCCAGCAAGGGGAATCAAGTCCCTCCGTGTGGCCCTGAGGCCCTCCCAGCCGTGTACCGCAGTGGCACAAACTACATACAGTAAACACATCTGGACACACCTCACTGTGCAAACACTGGCCCACCAGGTCCCAGGATAAAATAGCACATAGGTTTACACCTACACACCATTTTTGGAACACATCTATCAAAAAACAGTTTCATACTCAACACTTAAATGGAAATATAAATAATGACTATTTCTAAATATTTTATATATGCGCCACTTCTCCCCAGCCCTTCCCCAAAGTAAACCCTGTCCCCTACGCTTTCTGAGTTCCTTTTGCACAGGAAGCTAATCGTGATGGATTAGGCATTTGGACTCGACAGATACCACAACCTTGGAGCGGGGTGACAAAAGGCAAGAGAGTCAGGAAGGTATCACGGGTGCCAAATGAGACGTTACATCCTCAATTTATAACTTCCATTTAGCGCCCACTCACCCACCCATCCTCCCTGCTGCACCCCAGTTCGGCTAATGCAATTACTCCGTTGAAACTGGAGAATAGTAAGTACAAAATAAAGAAGACAAAACAAACGAGAGGGACAGAGGGGCAGGGAAGAGTAAAGCTATAACCCTGAAGCTGTGGGTGCAGACTGCTCATTTGATGACAAAGTATTGGATGACAAAAGCGATGAGGATGGCGATGACGGCAAAAACCATGAGGAGGAGGAAAGCGCACTGCTCGTCACTCAGGCTCTGTCTGGCTCGGGTGGACTCTGTGCCGATCCTGGATCCTGAGCCGACCGCGCTGCCGGCCAGCACCGCATCATTCTTCTGGGAAGAGAGGGTCACTGTGGGGCTGTAGGGACCGCTCAGCTCCGGGGCGTCCTGGCACTGCCTGATAGCACAAACTCGGAAACGATAGTCACTGTTGGGTTGCAGACTCTGAACATGGAAGGTAGTAGCTGAGCCTTTGTAAGCCTGAGAACAGGAGACAGGAAGAGATTAAAAACAGCATATAAAATTATAGAAAAAATGACTTATTTGAAGAAGCTGTAGTGAACAATGAAAATGAAAATTAATCTCTTTCTTACGGCTTCTGAGTAACTCCAACTGAATGCTGCCCTTCAGCTCTTCAGTGACAGAAATAATGGGGGAAAAAAAAGTTGTCTCTCTTTTAACTTTTATTATTTTTCCAATTGATTCTTTTCATTAGACTTCGCCTGTTTTTCGCCTTGAAAGACGTGGGAAGCCATCTGCCTCAGCCGTCTGTCCAGCTGACACACCCACAAGGTTTTAGAGGACCTCGTGAACCTGATCTGCTCGGTTGCCGTAGTGACGCTTTCTTTGATTCTCTTTAATGAGTGAACAAACATTTCATTTGACGCCTTAACTTTAATTAAGCTCACCACATAAATTCAAAATTAAAAACAATTGCACACAAAACTACAGCAGGAGGAGGATTTGAGCGGTGTTATTTCAATATGGGCTTTGAATCCAAGCCACCAAGACTGACAAAGAGGGAAACAAAGGGGGATGGGTAGCCATATACTTCAGCTTCCAGATTCAATTGCCATATATGATGTGGTGAGATTAGCATAAGCCTGCAGAGGCCATTATTTCATGTTAACATGGCCACAGGCTATTGAGAGGGATGAATGTGGTGGCAGGGGTTAGATACCCGATATACCTCATGGATCAATGACCTTTGCATAATGGGCAATTTAAAGCCAGCAGTGAGTAATACAGATCACTGCAAAGCCACAGCAAAAGCATCAAGGCCCTGGGATCCATCTGCATAAAACAGGCCACTGTGATGAATGGTGGGTCACATGAAGGTAACACAGAAAGACATAAAACACAAGGGACGCGTACGATCTGTACCTGTTTAAAATCTGAATTTCCCATCATACACTGCAAGCTGTAGATTACTGGGTCCCCCTTCATAGGCGGCTGGGCTTCCCACGTGACTTCGCAGGAGTTGTCATCCAGACGCTCCACTTTAGGGGCTGGAGGGCGAAGTTGGAAAACGACGAGAGGGAAAACAATGAGAGGTAACATGAGGACAAGCAATACAGGAGACTACTTACTTAACTACTTTAAAATAGACTAATAGAAATG